>JH154856.1:30205-44039 GCA_000226015.1 Mnemiopsis leidyi | reverse complement strand
GAGTCCATAGTGTCGGTCATTTTCTGCTCAAACCATAAAAGTTTGTACCCATTGCTGAGGCTGTGAGAACCAGATTCTACAACCTTAGTCTCTTGAATAGCGCAGATATCTATGCCATACCGTAGACAATCGGCACCCAGTTGCTCCCTTTTACTGTGGATGTCGTCTGGATCATCAGAAGAACCGAGGCCACGAATGTTGAAGGTGGCGAAGCTGATGAGGAGTGTAGCAAACAGGGATCTTCCTGCAGCTGAGGTAAACATTACGGAGGGCGATGTCGTCGTCTCTCCGCCGCTGGCGTTACCCATACGGTCCATCTAGTGATGTAAGATGAACAAAAGAAAGCAAACAAAACAATGAATAGTTGTCTTTTGTCCATTAAACAGTCGCAATAGAGACGATTCATGAAAATTATCAAAACTTTTACATCGTAGATAACATGTCTATGCTTACAGTTACTAATCAAACAGTGGCCAGGCGGACGATTTTTGTTTTGCTTCTGCCAAGCGTGGTTAACCCTCTTCCTCGTTACTTAACAAGTCATTTTCCATTTAAAAGTTAAACGCTAGTCAAATCTAAGTTAGGTTCTACATTCAAGCAGTCGCGTAAACTTTGAAAATCAGTAAATTCCTCATTAGACTGACTTTTGAGTGGTTAACGTAAACACATACTCGGTATAAGACGTAGTTAAGGTCTATGACACGTCACACCCACAAGTCCAGGTCTAGTTATAACCTTCATCTTCAGGGTCAGAACCAGTGCGTTCCGGCATGTTTATGTATGCAAACACACAATATGTTGGCTGATAAGGTCGCCTAATGGGTCGGTGTAATTGTGAGGGCGCCTAATTTCCAATTTTCCAGCGATCTCAAGCCTCGCCCGCCCACTTGTTCCCAATAATATGCCATCATGGAGAAGCAGCTAATAAGTAGTACCCAATACGTTGCATCTTGTTTGTTTGAGCTAAATCTGTTCAGGAGATGGGCGGCGGCGCAGAGCAGGTTTTACTTGCGTGGTGTGTGTGAGTTTATGTAACACTAGGCTGCGTCTCGTGTGATGGAGGATATCTAATTCACAGATGTGCCTAGCTAACAGGCGTCTAGCGTATACGAGTCTATTTACTGTATTAACATCACTAGCCTTACTGTTATACTTTATCATGGCATCTAAAGTGAAGAGTAGAGACCACAATTCTCTATTAGGGTGGTGGCAACCACCCCAGAAAAGTCACTTAACCCAAAATTTTTAAACCTTGAGACTATTCTCAATCGATTTATCGTCCAATTTTAGCCGGGTTCAAAAAAAAGTTGCATGAAGTGTGGTATACGACGTATTGTCGTAAAATTTAGCGGCGAATCCGATGGTGACAGTCCCGAAGCTCAAAAACCTTATTTAGACACCCTATATGGCCCTTATTGACCCCTTATAGCCCAAAAATCAAAACTTTTAACTTTGAGGTAGCAGAAAAGTTAGACTAGTATTTTCACGTAAAATTTGACAAAGAAACCGAATTAAAAGTTTAAAGCCGAAAAAATATCACGTGACGCCCTAAGTGACCCCTCATTGTTGAGCTAGAAGAAAAGTAAGACCAAAATTTAGACGTGAAATTACAAGGAATCTGAAAACCACGTGTCTTTTCTGGCTGGAGGCACGCTTTGCATTTTGCGACTGATAAACCATTTGAAGGTAAATAATTCCAAAATCAAGAAAATAGTGACGGTTCAATTTGCCATTTTTCTTTGGAACTTTTTCGTTTAAACTTTGCCAGAAAGAAAAGCTGAGCATTCTGTACATGAGAAATCAGTGTTTGAATTGCCGATACTTTGGTCAAATAGGCATTCTGAATGATGTATCAAATTATAGCCGAACCTATCGTACCATTAAGTGTAGACGTCCATCCTCCCGTTTACAATACAGGATCAAGTCTAGATTCAAGATCTGATCTGGTGTTGCAAAGAAGCAGTTTTTAGTCGGTTTTGTACCACGTCTAAAATACATGAGCAATATTAACGTGAGACTGGGATGCGTCTCCTCCTTCTCTATCGTTTTTTGTCGTGATAGACATAGCACCTGCATTTCAATTCTTTGGATTTTATCGTGAACAATAAACATTTATCTCATTAGACTTTTCTTCTTTCCACAATAGTTGGAACCATTCTACGTTCCATCTTGTAATGATCAGGCTACAGTGTTTGTATGGCTGTAGAATTGTTCTAACTCTCCATTCATGAATTTCGATCGAACAATAGTTAAAGATTTTTAGGCAATTTACCTCGTATTTCAAAAGCCGTATTTCAAGGTACAGTGGTACACACATTGCTATGATAAGTTATTGCGTTCTTCAATATATGTATAGCATTAAAACACGAATATAGAAAGTCGTTGTGTTTGGTTTTTAAACAAATTTCTGCTCTCAGCATTGATTTATTTACATCATAGTAATAAGTGTCACCATAATCCTGGATGTGGGTTCTCTCTACGACATTTCCTTGTGTTTGAATTCGACCATGAGATGTCGTTTGCTTTGCCCTTCTACTGCTGCTGCCATCAGTACAGTGTCTTAACGAGCACATCTTCCGAACTGGAGCTAGATAAGATACCCAGTGACGTCACGTCTCTTGGTGACGTCACATCTCTTGGTGACGTCACGTCTCTTGGTGACGTCACGTCTCTTGGTGACGTCACGTCTCTTGGTGACGTCACAAATGGAGAAGTGGCTTGGCTGGCGGAGATTTTCGTAGTGGAAATAACTGAGAAAGATAAGGGTGGGTGCATAGAAACTATTGTTGATATTAATTGGTGTTTTTTAATTGATTAATTGCGTTGAATAAATGTGCTCCCTCTTAGGGGTAAGATCAAATCACGTGGCAGCATATTTGTGGTATTTACAAATCAATCCATCTCGCTTGATTCTGTTGACAACAATTGACTATTGAATTGTTAGATAAAGCTTATCAATCGCAAGAAAAGCTGCCACGCTTTCACGTTTGTTGAATGTTTTTGGATAGTAACTAGATACGAAAAACTTGAAGAATGTTTAAGTTCGCTTAATGATTAAAAATATCATACTGCTAGGAAATAAATGTTAAATGACCGTTTAATCAGTCATTAGTTCTGTTTTAACTTAATGGTCCTCAATCATTGCTGACTTAGACAATTAATTTCATTCAATTACTTTAAACAGAAATCTAAATCAAACCAAGACAAGAACTAAAACATGCAATTAGCAAACTAAAATATTTCGATTTAAAACATTAGAAGGACAAGAATCAGCCCGTCATAGCTTCATCATGAATTCAGCCACCAATAACATAGCTGACAGTGAACGTACTCCCATTAATGAAATAATAAGTACCGATTACCGGCTGTCGTGCACAAGCATTATCTCAGACCAGCACTGCACATTACGAGCGAGCCCTGGAAAAGCAGCGCCAGGACAAGCGCGACAGCCAATGACCAGCCCTTGCCAATACACGAGTACAATATAAACGACGCTCGCTCTCCCTTCCATCCATTATTCCTTGTTTAACCAACCCACATATCAATTGATATTTTAATCGGATCGGTTATAATTTAACTGCCACTTTATTAACCCTAGATTTGCATCACATGGGAAAGGGTGGAAATTAGAATGCATCATGGTCTCCAATAAAGGGATAAAGCTATCGGCCCGAGTGATCATTTTAGAGTAACTTTGGTAAAATCAGCTCACATGAGACGGTCACGTGTTGAGTAATTATCCTCACTGGCCATGTTAAATTATAAATCTGGATCAGTACATTTCCTTAAAATATTTCTTGCACATTCCGATGTCTGGTTTGTTTTGGTCCCTGTTCGGAGAGCAGGACCCTGCTCCTCCACCTCCTCCTCCACCTCCTCCTCCTGCTACTACTACTACTACTCAGCCTGCTGATGTAAAGCCTACTTCTCCCCTGAACCCAGCTCACCGCGATAGATCATTTTCCGCACAGTTCTTTAGCTTTTTCTCAGAAGAGAACCACGCAGAACATGCCGATGACTGTAATGAAGTAGGAGCGATTAGCAATAGTCCGGTTGCTAAGACTCTGTCAGAAATGGCTCAAAGCCTATCCGAAATTGCCGATGAGACCATTAGAACGTTTTCACCTGCTCCTGCTGTGCCGCCGGTTCAACCCGGAAAGATTTCGTATCGCCGAAAAACCGTGTTTGCTCCGACTGGCCATTTGACGGAGGTGCTTGAATCTGGACCCACTCAGGATCAGCCGTCCCTGCAAAACCTCGCAGCTATGAACCCGTCCTCCAACGGAACTTCGCGCACCGGAAGGGAGGGTGGAAGTAATTCTATCGGATCAGAAAACACAGATAATTCCTCAGATTTTAGCCACAGGTTTCCCTCATATCGATCAGTAAAACAGGGCAAAGATGTGCCTCTCCTCACCTCACTATCCAGAAATCGACCTTCGTTCAAGGACAGAGAATCTACCATCTCGCAAATTGCCACGAAAACCAAAACGGAGCAAGAGACACCTCAAGAACAATTTACCGTTAGCAATTTGACTGGTTTACCGTCTGCGGGAAGCAACAAGCTATCTCAATTAGCCAGCATATCCGAACACGATGGGTGTCATTCAGATCCGGATCCGGATCGGACTCCGGATCAAACTCCGGACCGAACACCAGAAGTTATGTCCAAACCAGATGAATCCTTGCCGTCAGTCGAAAATCATCCCGGTGCTTTATACAAATACGACTCAGAGGATTATTTTGTCTCAAAAACCGCTGAGGTTTCCACCAAGAAGTTGTACACGGAGTCGGATGATGACGACGTAATTACGGCCGACCTGGATTTCGAGATTTTTAAACCTCTTCCGCCCACCCTTACTTCAGATCTGGACGAAAATATCTACTTTGTCAACTCAAATTCCAGTCTGAACGGCGACAGCGAACCGCTTAATTTAATAGGTACCGCTCAGATCTGAGATTCGTAGGGGAATCTTGCACTTTGAAAGCCGTCATTTCAGGACCTGAAATTTGTCGATGTCATTTTGCGGCGGAAAGAGTCTACATTCGTGTTTTCTGCCATTAACTCATTAAATAGTGGTTATATTTACAAAATTCTCTATGTTGAACTTTGCAAATTTCAGATCAGTTGCTGGAACTAGGATTTCTGACTGAAGAAGAAAAAGCTAAACTCCAGAAAGTGCTAGCTGCAGATGAAAATTTGCAGAAAACCCAATACAACCATTTCGTGTTAGTAACTTTTTAAAGCTAATCAACCTTTTTAAATTGCTAATTTATTTACCAATTTGTTAACTTCAGCATTCATTGGAAAGTATTTAGCCTAACTTTTGTTTAATTTGACAGTGTGTTTTGATTGTCGCAGTCGCGCTAATCGAATATTTCCCAAGAAAGCTGACGTTTATGTAGACCTGTAATCAGTATAAACCAAATCTGATTCTATATATAAATTTCAACCTATACATGCATCAATATTCCCCAGAAACCGTGTGGCTCTTTCGATCATGGCTAATAACCCAGTGTACTTATCCACGAGTGTTTGAGACCAAAATGACCAATTTTAAAAAGAAGTTTGACTATAGGTCCATTGTTTAGTCGCAGCATGATACATTGTGCACAGTGTTCCTACTACAAAATTACAACATTCCAATTTCAGAAAGAAGCACAAAGACCTGTACAACGAAAGGAAGCAATGCCTGGCCAAGACGGACACCTCAGTCTGTCCCCTCTGTTACATCAAGTTTGGTTGGTTCACCAACTCAGGGGACGTGTGTCCGGTACCCGCTTGTCAGCTCAAAGTCTGTAACGCCTGCAGGGTTGCCGTACATGATTCCTGGATATGTTTCCTTTGTCATAAGGAAAAGTGAGTAAGAATGTAGTCAACTTTTTGTAAGTAAGAAGGAAGTCAACTTTTTGTATGTAAGAATGAAGTCAACTTTTTGTAAGTAAGAATGAAGTCAACTTTTTGTGAATAAGAATGAAGTCAACTTTTTGTAAGTAAGAAGGAAGTTAACTTTTTGTATGTAAGAATGAAGTCAACTTTTTGTAAGTAAGAATGAAGTCAACTTTTTGTAAATAAGAATGAAGTCAACTTTTGTTTGTAAGTAAGAAGGAAGTTAACTTTTTGTAAGTAAGAATGAAGTCAACTTTTTGTATGTAAGAATGAAGTCAACTTTTTGTAAGTAAGAAGGAAGTTAACTTTTTGTGAGGCTTTACCTTTCTGTGTAATATTTCATTTTACTCGATCATTGATCTGGTCATTTGGCGTGATTCAACAAGTGCTTTTAGAGAACCACTGCGGTGATTTTATAATTCTAAACTGTATCACAAGTTTATCCGAAACACAAAACTATCTAACCCTCTCCAGGGATCTAAAAGCGCAAGCGGGATATTGGTTTCAACAGCCCGCCAAGAACAAAAAACGAGTAAAAACTGGAACTGACATCCTGAAAAAATCGCTAGACTCTACACAGTATGACACAAGTAAGGAGTTTTTATTTATTATCCTAACTTTTAAAACTCGCAATTGTATCTAAGATGGGCTACTTGTATCTAAAATTTAATATTTTTTATCAACATTTGCTTAATAGCAAAATTGAAGCTTGCTTTGCAAGTTAAGTATTGATTGGAATTGTGCTGTCTATGTGGATTCTTATTAGCTAATGTTTCATAATTTTTTGTACATTCATTTCGTTAAAATTTTGTAAGTAGTTCCATAATGACTAATGAGTCAATGTTGCATTCATATACATGGTATGATTGCTAGACAAAGCTTAGGCTGGGCGTAATGTAGCAGCGATCACTATTGGTAGATCCCAGACATTTTTGTAGTTCATGACTCTTTACATTAGCACCTCATTAAGAAATAAAGACAAAAAACAATTCCATCTTGTACATCAACTTCACATCCCCGTGCTCATGAGGGTAAAGCTAATACAATGTGCACACTTTGTAAATACATCCAGTGTATATACTGGATGTATACACCAAGTGCACTGTACAATTTGTCTAAAACCAGTGTATACACAGTAAAGAGGCTTTTATTTCAGCATTTCTGCAAGTTGTTGTGCAGCATAGGCAGAAAAAATGTTTCAAACCTATTACATAATTCTCCAAACTGAAGTGTGTAAAAAATAAACTCCTTCAATTCCCAGAGCTAACTTCCCACTAACAGTATAAACCATGTTAACAGTATAAACAATGTTAACAGTATAAACCATGTTAACAGTATAAACCATGTTAACAGTATAAACCATGTTAACAGTAGAAACAATGTTAACAGTATAAACCATGTTAACAGTATAAACCATGTTAACAGTATCAACCATGTTAACAGTATAAACCATGTTAACAGTATGTTAACGTGTTAACAGTATGCTAACGGTAAACATGTTTCCACACCCCAGGAAAGCAGAGTCCCTCCCTCCTTGACATAGTGAAGAAAGAAGATCCGGCCTCTCCAAGTGCAACGGAAGTTGACGGACCCCAAACCACTCACAATACTTTCCAGGTAAACAAACATGTTGTAAGTAGTTTTACTTGTAGAGGACGTAAAGTATGTGCTTTAGGGAACGTACCTGACAACATTTGCTTTTATGTGTTTACAGGGGGTTGTGAGGAAGGCTTCAAACGTTATATACCTTAGTTCTCCACTCTTAGTTCCTCACTCTTAGTTCTTCACTCTTTAGTTATCTGGACAGTAGACATTATCTGGACGAATAGTAGTATTTAAGTATATTTCCAACCCAGCCCCTACGGCACACATCTTAGAAACCTAATTCAGAAAGTGTAATAATACAAGTTAATGAGCCATATTGATAAATTCTAAAAAGACCGTATAGTTAAGCTGTTTTGAAAAATCTAGATTAGCAAATTGCAGAACCATCACAACCTTAGTTTTGGTTATGCCGTGAGACATAGACAAAGTTAGATAAAGTTGACGATGTTTCGCGGTTACATCCAATTAAGATCAATTATAGATCGGCGTCTCACGTAATTAGCCCTTAATCTTAACCAAAAACGGACGACTCCTGACGAGATATTAGGAAGATCGAAGTTTAGTGACCAGGGTTAATATTAGTTTCAGTCGGAAGATTCCGTCCCCCCACACGGAGCCGAGCCGGACCCTCCTTCCTCCCTCCCCAAGCAACTAGAACAGAACCACGTAACATCATCAACATCAACAAATCACGTGACTTCACAACCAAATCACGTGACAAAATCAGAACACGTGACTCCCCCAACCGTGCAGCGCTTGACGGAGCCTGCGGTGGCAGTGCCAGTAGCCCCGGTCGTACAACGTCCTAGAGATAACATCCCTGTCATCAACCCTGTACCCCACAGCGCTCCTCCAAAGGTAGCGGTGTAGATGATACGTGTCTCTCTGCTATAATAGCTATACCAATCTACTTGTACTGCTATAATACCAGCTATACTAATGTGCTTGTATTGCTATACTTGACTTGCTACAATTTGCTATGATTGGTTCAAACATACTTGCTATCTGCTAAACTTTTGATCAATGTCTTCTCGTTACTTAGCAAATCTTTAATTGTTACATACAATAATGATTCAAAATCACAATCCCGCCGGAACTTGATTTCCATTCAAAATTAAACTAAAGTCAACCCAGATAAGGGGCTACTCCCCCATTAATGAGTTAATTAGTGCTGAAGTTACCTGCCATTATTACCTGCCATTATTACCTGCCATTATTACCTGCCATTATTACCTGCCATTATTACCTGCCATTATTACCTGCCATTAATACCTGCCATTATTACCTGCCATTAATACCTGCCATTATACCTGCCATTATTACCTGCCGTTATTCTCCTCTAAAATAACATGTTTAGCGGTGTGCAGATTCAGGTGACAGACAAGTGCTGATATGAGATACTGAGACTTGGATCACTTGTTTTCATAGCACTTCTGGTCATTAAATAATTAAGTAATGAAGAGTTCAAGAGTCAGAACTAGTAAATATTCGTCCTGGTTCAAGCAATTCTTGTTTGATTGACGTGTTTATACCAACTTCTACCATGGTGGATCTCAGCGGCTAGCAGTTGTAATCTTTACCCCATTATTCCATACCCGTGATTTTAAAATCTTTTTTATCACCATCTTGAGTATTATCACTGCTAGCCATTTTCGTCCATAAGAAGCGAGCCGCGTGGTCATTAAAGAGGAAATGTTAGGAAACAAGGGGTATTTCAAATTAGAATTGACCTCCCTTTTTATGTTGTATTGGTACCCTTTAGTCCATTTTTTTAAGCGGAAGGGCCAAACAATGGATGGTATTTTGCGATAGAGTTAAGCTAAAACATTTATCCATGTGAGCGCTCTGCGTTTCCACTATAAATATTTCATGCGGTTCCCAAACATCAATTCTTTTCATTGATTGAAACAGAACGTATAGCACAGGGGCCAAGCCATACAATAACTGTTATTATATCTGTTTAGAATTTATTATATCTGTTTAGAATTTCTCAATTTCTTTTTCTTTCGAATATTTCCTGCTATGGGCTGCTTTTGCAAAGTTTGCAAAGTTTGTTTGAAATCCACTTTTCATGGATCCCGATCACGCGACGCTTTGCTATCCGTAAGTTATAACTTCTGTAGTACAGGAAATTTTGTACTGCTCTCAACTTCTGTGTAACTCTTAACTTATTACTCAAAGTATCATTACATACTATTCCTGCATTATAAAGTTAAAGTTGGAGCAATATAAAGCAAAAATTAAAAAGTTTCGGACTGCCATTTTTCGATTATTCTTGACCTTTATTATAATCTTTTTTTCATCTTTATACCTTTTAAGCCATTTATTCATCTAAAACTCATTGTCACTTTGCCATAGACCTTTGGAAATAGACTGAGATATCAGACTTAATCGCTGGATTCATATGTCAAAGTAGGTTCTGTGAACGTGCCATCGTCCTGGACTTCTAAACACTCCAGACACAGACACAGACCCAGAACCAGACCCAGAACCAGACACAGACACAGACACAGACACTGACACAGACATAGACACAGACATAGACACAGACATAGACACAGACTGACAGACACAGACACTGACACTGACACACACAGAAACCCAAACAGGGACTACTCGGCCAGTAAGTACTCAACCCACTTTCCACACGCGAAGAGTTGTTATGTTGAACGTTAGTCTGACAAGTTCAAACTAAGGACAGAGAGGGTGAGAGAGAGTGAGAGAGAGAGAGAGATATTTATACTAAGCTCGTAATCTCGCCCTGGTTGTCATTCACAAGAGTATACCTACCTGTGTGTTATGATTATGTTGTATACATAATTACCCTCGCACACTACACGTCAAGATGGCAGCAGAAAGCGGCGGTATTCGCCGGCTCTGCAAGTCACGTGACCTTGGTATTCAGGGTATTCTCTTGATGAATGGGATTGCAGAGAGTTGCGAAATAGTGACGCAGGCACCACCTTCATGACGTAACGTTGACATGAGTTCAGATCGGTAGTCTCGTGTGTTAGGAGCACCTGGCCTGCTACAACGTGTCGTACTTACTGTATACCTGTGTCGTTATAAAACTTATAATTATTGGAGAGTGGGGAAGTGGAGTAGTGGGGTAGTGGGGTAGTGGGGTAGTGGGGTGTGGGGTAGTGGGGTAGTGGGGTGGTGGGGTAGTGGGGTAGTGGAGTAGTGGGATAGTGGGTTGGTGGGGTAGTGGGGTAGTGGGTAGTGGGGTAGTGGGGTAGTGGGAAAGTGGGGTAGTGTGGTAGTGTTCATCTACTCAGACAAACTTGATGAAATTGGGCTGTCCCGCTGTTCAGATGAGACATAGACATAGAGCAGCTGATAAACAATCCTGGTTCTTTTGGAATATGCTACTTTGCTGATGCAACGAGTCTGACAGTGTCTTTATTATGATTAAATTTTAATGCTATAAACGTGCTGTGGATGTGATTATTTGATTATTCCTGGAATTGTTTTCCGATAGGTCTAACACATCTTAAATCCCGTTAATGAAACATTCGACAGATTCGAATCCACCGCTTAGCTGATTGCAAAATGTCACTAAACAAGATAAGAAATGTAACAATACTAAAAGCAATAATAAATGATTTGAATCCTATTTCAGGAACCCACTCCCAAATACTCGGATCAAACTGGAAGGAACCTTAAAGCGCCACACATACGAGACATAAAGGGTCAAAGTTTATCAGGTGTGTTTCACCCTCCGCTACAGCATGTCTTAGTTTACCAGGCTCGGTTTTCTTGGGTTTCTTTAATTTGAGAATGTTCTAGTTCAACCGGGCGAGTTCACTTTTTGTAGTGCATGGTTTGGTTAATTGTGTTTCATTTATTGATACGTTACTTTTGGCATCCTCATACCCTTGCAGTTTTTTCTTCTAAAGAAAATGAAAATGGCCACCATATCAATAAAGGACCATTGAATACGTTTCGTGTACGGAAATAGCTATGCTAAATTTCATGAGGCATCAACAAAAGCAAAATTTCCGCCAGCTCTTATACATGGAATGTAGTTATATTAAACGTTGTTAGTTTGTTGATGGATGGTATTATAGTAAATCTTTCTTTTCTTTATAAATACGTATGTTTGGCAGTGACGTGAAATCGGGCTATTTTCGTTCTGAAAAGATCGAAAACAGCCAGCGTATTTGGCTTGCTTAGTATAGATGCTAGATGTCGATGAACTCATCTGTAATTTATGCAAACCCTTGTCTAAGTATGTCCTTTATTTGCCCACTATAGTCTGTACACCGTACAGCTTACTCTATGGAAAATTTTGTGTATTTAGTTTTAGAAGTAATAAGTCGTAAGCCGTTTCTTGCTATCAATCTGATTTTGTGTTTATCTTATCATAGTATTCCAATCAGCAGATAGCGGCTTCATCAACGATGATCAGACAAAAGAAGATTCAGGGATTCTCGAGGTTTGAATTAGACATAAGTTTCTCATTCTACTTTTCCATTACCTTTTTTCCCTAACTTTCCGGTGATATGTTGAAGTCAATAAAAACTAAAAATGCTTCTGTTTAGTTGGTCAGCGAGGACGACGATGATAGTTCTACCCAGTTCCGGAGATATCTTATGGCACGCAGTGTCGCAGTAAGTTATGCCTGTACTTGCACGTGCAGATCAAATAAATTTATACCTTATTTTCGGTTGTTTGCGTCTCCGGATTGTTCCGAAAACCGGAGCAGTTTGTTTTTACCCTTCATTTCCTATTGATGCTCCCATAACCAACCCTCTCTGTTTAACTGAAAATCTTCCTAAATCTTCCCGAATCTTCCTAACTCTTCTCCCTTTCAGCCGGACGAGCTAGCTCCACAAGCAGACACTCCTCCCACCACGCCCCACGTAGAGAAGAGATCTAGACCTCCAGATACCGCCCACCGGTCAAACGACAACCACCCTCACTCTTCTTCTCATAGCTATCATCAGGTTTATTTTCAGTCACTCTTCTTCTCATAGCTATCATCAGGTTTATTTTCAGTCACTCTTCTTCTCATAGCTATCATCAGGTTTATTTTCAGTCACTCTTCTTCTCATAGCTATCATCAGGTTTATTTTCAGTCACTCTTCTTCTCATAGCTATCATCAGGTTTATTTTCTAGTCACTCTTCTTCTCATAGCTATCATAAGATTTATTTTCAGTCAATCTTCTTCTCATAGCTATCATCAGGTTTATTTTAAGTCAATCTTCTTCTCAGAGCAATCATCAGGTTTATTTTCAGTCACTTTTCTTCTCAGAGCTATCGTCAGGTTTATTTTCAGTCAATCTTCTTCTCGTAGCTATCGGTTGATCTCAAGTATTAATCACGACTGTGTTTTCTCTGAAACTTTTTTTCATTAGATCAAGGCAGATGGCTTTTATTGAACAACTCTTGCTACGATTGAAACAGCCTAGTATTTCGATCAATGAAATATATAACCAAATATGTGTTTCATCCGAATTGTACCTACCCCGTCATAGCCTCTTTCTGAGAACTGATCGTAGATATAGTGATATAGTGATCTATTCCCTGAAACTACAACAAATTGCTTCAGTGCCCATTGGTGGGCATGTTCAATAAATAGAACCACGTTTCATTGTGTTGTTGCGATTGTGGTGCTATATACTGTCCACTGTGTATTGCCTCTTGTCAACTAGTACCTATCGGTCGATATATTGTTTGTCGCTCTCTGCCTCTCTTCTATACTTTAAATTTTCAATGCTTTCACGGTCTACATCTTACTTCAGAACGCTAATTTCTAAGGTATTTAAAGATATGTAATTAACGTTAATTTGGTGAGTTACTAACGCTGCATAGTGCTTCTCTGTGGTTTGGGTATTTTACGGAAACCAGATACTTTATACTTAATTGAGGATTTGTATTTTTGAGTAGCATTTGATTTTTGAAATTTCGTCTTCGGATACCAAATACAGTTCCGCTCAAGCTGCCACACTGCAAGGTAGTGAGGTGCTGTAAAACACTGTGACTTATTGGAAAATACGGGTACAATATTATTGGCGGCATTCTGGCGTCTCATAAAAATAGGGTTAAAAAACTTTTTAAGATGGCTGTAAAATCCTGATTGGGGCGGGTCAAAAATAGAAGAAAAAGGGGGTTCCAGGGTTTTGATAAGTCTTACAATCCCTGGGGCTGCTTATCCAGACGGAGGGAAATGCAGTAGAACATAGCAGCTGATAAGATTCTCAGCTGATAAGATTGTCAGCTGATAAGATTGTCAGCTGATAAGATTGTCAGCTGATAAGATTCTCAGCTGATAACATTCTCAGCTGATAAGATTCTCAGCTGATAAGATTCTCAGCTGATAAGATTCTCAGCTG
>JH154856.1:11750-30087 GCA_000226015.1 Mnemiopsis leidyi | reverse complement strand
TCTCAACTGATAACATTCTCAGCTGATAAGATTCTCAGCTGATAAGATTCTCAGCTGATAAGATTCTCAGCTGATAAGATTCTCTTTACAGGACGAGCCAAGTATGTCAGCAGGAGCTTCATCCAGTAACATCTCCTGCGAGAGTATATCCCCTTCTCCCACAAGTAAGATTAGTTTTTTTCTAGACTTCTAATTAATAATGCCACCGTATCTGTCCGTATATCGTACGTTACTGAAAATCGATTTTTGTCATGGAACTCGAAAAAGGGCATTCTACTATTTTTTATTCAGTTTCGATAATAATTTGCAATCACATCCCAATATCCCATTTTAATGAAGTCCGCCCCCATATAGGAAACTTGACACATGCAATTTTATTCAGTGATAAAAGCGAATACCAAGGACAGGACAATATTTGGGGAGTTGTCGATCGGTCTAGTTTTTAACGATCAAGTCAGTACTCTGGACGTGCACATAAACGAGGCAAGGAATCTCACTGGCGTCGACGGAAATCCCCCCAACTGGTTTGTCAGAAGATTTGAATTATTTTTTGCTTAAATTTAACATTCTTTTGAAACTTTTCCATCTGTAAGAAAGACTATTTGAGTATCCAGTCTTGCTATTGATTATTTTACACTGATTATTCATTGGCTACTGCTCATAAGAGAGATCCTGGTTTTTATTTGTTCATTGAATTGCAATTGGATTGCACAAGAAAGAAAAAGAAAGATTGTGCGAGATGCCTTTATAGAATAAACATTCTTGATAAAAACAACTGTCTAATTTAATTTCACGTCTTCTAGTCCATCGTGCGATATCTAGGATTATACCATGTTAAGAATGTCTACTGACACATATACATGTTACCGTATACATCAACAATTTGACGTTCTAATCTCTATTCTCTAGAACCCTGCAACAGCGGGCTAAGGAACAGTACATTGTATACTGTGTAATGTGTAGTGTGTAGTGGGAAGTGTGTAGTGTGTAGTGTGTAGTGTGTACATACAACCTTCATTGTTCATTTAAAAACGGTTTACAGTGTATAGTACTTTATACACATTAGTAGACCTGAACTTGTGTGTACAGCAATGTGTGTATATACATTCTATATGTATAGTTTGTGTGTAATGTGTTTATATAGTTTGTGTTCAATGTGTATAAACATTATACACTTTATGTAATCCCCTAATCACTAAACTCTCTCTAAACTCCTCTAATCACAGTGCGCTGTCACATAATCCAAGGCGCCGCAGGCGGTACATTCATTACACGCTAATCAGCGTATAATTACACGCTAATCGGCGTATAATAACAGATAATCGGCGCATGTAATGGTCCCGACCACTGCCATGATTTGGCGTGTAGATGTGTAACGTCCGCAAGGGAGGTCTATATAATGTTGCAGGCAGGGTATTGGTCTGGGCAGAGTTAGGAGTGTCTATTAGAGTATTTAATGATTGTAGATCCGACTGAGCGGTCTAAGAAGAGAGAGAGAGAGAGGGTATTGTGTATTGTTGTCTTGGTTTACAAAGCTCGGTTAGGGAAACCTTACCTCATGCAGATTTATTTAGATCTAACGTAATATAGTGAATGAGTAAAGTAAAGTTGATAATTCAGTAAAATAAATAATTTACCCATAACTAAAAAGTGTGGTAGACGTAGATAAATTTAGAAAAGTTCTTCTTTATTTTATGTTTTGAAATTCCTTTAATAAGGCTATGAATAAGTGTAATCTGGTTTATTTCAGTTATGTGAAGACGTATTTGCTGCCTGACCGAAGTAAAACAGCAAAACGGAAGACGAAGACAAAAAAGCGAGCAACGAATCCCGTTTTTAACGAGGTAGGGATCGAGTCTTGTTTGTCCACGGTGGCATTCTGCCAGCAATAAACGTATCTTTCACGTGATAGATGTCTTGGACATCGATACAGACACAAGAAGTAGAAATCGGTTGACACGGAACACTTATATCGATAAATAGACTACTCTGAATTGTTGATTTAACCGACTTTCGGGAAGTGCAAATAATGTATTTGCTATTCAATTCGATCTATCTCCGGTCTATAAGAATTGAGAAGCGGGAAGCAGAAGTAGCTTCCAACCGTAATCAGCTCAAGTTATATATTAGTTACATTACATTAATACCACATTTGGGGTATTCTTCCAGGTTTATCCTGCTACATTTCTCGTCATACCACGAGAAATAATTTCTGCATTATTGCCTTGACCTGACATATTTCTCTCTGCCCAGATATTCCAGTACAAAGCTCCATCTCTAGAGGACCTGTGTAGCATGACACTGTGGCTGACTGTGTGGGACACAAGACAGCTGGGACACAACATGTTCCTGGGAGAAGTCCGGATACAACTAGATAGTATCCAGATAACATCTCTCCAACCGTCCTGGTGGCAACTACAGCATCTGGTAAGTCCTAACATCCTGGTGTCTTATCAAAACCAGCTTCTTCTAACGCTTTAATCGTGATTGTGTCCCGAGGAGTTATTGTTCATTCACCATTGTCTGAACACAATTGAGCACGCTTTCTGGTCACTTCTGTTGTTCTCGAGATCGTGATGAGTAAGCTGGGCGATTGTCTTCCACCAGACCATCACGAATCGAGATTTGTCAAATTAGCGTCCATTTCGATTGTGAGCTGGTATGTGCGCTGTATTGTAGAGCTCCGGCAAACTCTTATTAGCCTTTGTGACATACACTACATAATTACCGCCAGCAAAACGACTAGTTGGTGGGCTTTATCAGGCATCTACTGTATGAGTATTCTCGTATTGTATAGATTTTCTGACTTATGACGAACACTTGTGTTAGACACACCATGTTTCCGTTTTACTTGTCGAGAGAAGACGCGACAAAAACTTTAAGCCAAATTCTTTCAGGAGGACTCACATTTTCGTGGTTCAATTTTGTTGGGTTTGATGTACTGCCCTTCACCGGACGATAAGAAAAAGAAGAAGACTTGTTTAAAATTGAAGGTGGTGGAGGCAAGGGATCTACCTCTCATGGATAGCAACCGAACCAACCCATACGCTGCATTGTAAGTATACCGTCATTCTCTACATAATTATCGTTTTCGAGGTCAAGCACATGCTACACCCTGCAGAAGATTGTGGTACACAATGTGTCCCACATCCTGTCGGTCGCACTTTTCAAGAAGTACAAACTTTACGGAACGCGCGGTTGTTTTCTTATGATATGAGCCGGAGCCACTTGCTGCTTTCGATAACATAAATTAGGCGCGCGCGCCCGAGATAAGCTATATAGCTGGCTATCGACTACAATCTATAGCTATCCACTATACTCTATAGCTAAACTTGAGAGCTATATATGTAGCTTGTATCGATTATTAAACTACTAACCAGCCACTTTAATCTTGAATTCGAACTGAGCTAGCCAGTCGGGGAAGTTTAGTTGCATGCTACCTATCGGACTGAGTGATAAGTGATAACTTTATTTTAAAACTCAAAAGTCAAAACTTACTAATTACAACCTAAAAAGATAACCTCCTCTAATGTATGTACATTATCTTATACATTATAGACATTCAGCCTGTCATCTGTGTTGCAACGAGTGGTGCATACGCCATACAGAAACGCTCGCAATATTTCCGTGTTCCTTTGTTTGACCGCATCGATGAAGACAATACGTGTAACGTGCTATGACGACATGAATATCAAATATTTTTCGCTCCTGTAGATGTATATTTCGTATTGCATCACAGAATACCGTCTAGCGTCATGATTCGGGCCATATTTGTCAATTGGAACTTACCTTAAATGATTTACAGGTATCTAATTCCAAAGACAGAGTCCAAAGATCACAAATATAAACTACAAATGAAGAAAAATACAGTAAATCCGAAGTGGAATGCTGAAGTTAATTTCAACTACTTGGACTCAGCAGAGATTGATGATCATGGAATTGAGATTCAGATGCTTCATTATGCTAAGGTTAGTTCCACTCTACCTTTTAGTTGTACCCCTGCGTCTTTTTTAATTTTTTACGATGAATTAATTTCGTTTTCCTCTGATAATTGCTTTTCGTCTAATCAAGATATTTATACCCGAATTCTTTCACCAAGCGAGTATTAAACCTTGGGTGAGCAGTGCCGGTGACGTTAGAACTGTTTACTGTTGTCAATAATCATAACTTTCAACCCAGGTCGAGAAACAGAAGGCTTGTGTGCTTATCGGTGTGGTCAGACTCTGTCAGCACAAAACTAACATAAACACTGCTCTTGATGGGAGGGGAATTGAGGTACTGTAAACTGTTTTCCGTAAACTGCAAACAGTTTTCTGTAAACTGTCATGTGTTTTCTGTAAACTGTTATGTGTTTCTGTAAACTGTTATGTGTTTTCGGTAAACTGTTATGTGTTTTCTGTAAACTGTTATGTGTTTTCTGTAAACTGTTATGTGTTTTCTGTAAACTGTGTTTCTGTTTCTGTAAACTGTGTTTCTGTAAACTGTTATGTGTTTTCTGTAAACTGTCTTCTGTAAACTATTGTGTTTTCTATAAACTGTTATGTGTTTTCTGTAAACTGTTTTCTGTAAACTGTTACGTGTTTTTTAAAACATTCTTTATGCCTTAAATTTCACTTTGGTTTAGTCTATCTGTGTTTAGCCGAAAAGTTGTTCTTTTTTTATAATTGCAGGCAACGTGAAATAGAAAAATACTTTTTTACACCTTTTTGTCAATTTTCTAATTATTCCAACTTTATGATCGACGTTTGTACAGGTTTTGCATTGGAAAGAGTCACTTTCAAAGCCAGGAGTATGGGTCGAGAAGTGGCACAACCTTCGAAGCTGGGAATGAAATGACCCCCACTCTTATCAACCTCACAGTTCTTGAAACCAGCTAGGATCAACTAGGAAAAACGATTGAAAATTGAGATTTATCTCCGTGACTGAATTAATTTTGTAAATCGAACTGTAATTACTGTAATTTCCGCAATGACAAGTTTTGCAGAAGTTTAGGAGTCCGGAGTATATAAGACACATTTTTAACTTTATTTATAATGTCCTTCATTGTTGAGTATTGAGCGTACAAATGGGTTGACCTCTGATTTGATGGATCGAGTTTATGCTTTTCAGGGAGGGACGGTAATTTGACATTTTTTCCTGGTTAGAAATTTAACACTTGCAAATTACGTTAAATGGCCTCGTTTATGCTACATTATCTTAATTGAAAGCCGGTTCATGAGGATGTTGGACAAAAATTGGTGACCTTTTTTGAATGATTAGGAAAGAGGAAGCAAGAAAAAACGTCCACCTTTCATTTTGGCATGAAGTTTTAGGGTCTTTCTTTTTAATATACGCAAGCAATTTCCTATTATTATTATTCATCTGTAAATATCGCTGCTCGAGAGTTACTGTAAAAACAAGATGGTTCTGCGAACTGAGATCTTTATAAAGTTTATACTTGATAACTTGCTATGTGCAGAGATAAGATATAATTCATTTCGATTAAAAACAGAAATAGCCTGAGGAAGATGGCAGATCGTATTGGTTTTCAGCTGCTGATATTGCAAAAGATATGTTGACCTTTAAAATTGAATAGGACTATATGAATTTGAAAATCAGTGATCCGATCAAAACGTATTTAACTTTTTACTTTTTTAACAAATTAAAACGATCGTGCAATGTGCACTTATTATCGATCAATATGTAATGCTATGGTATTTCAATTTGAGGACTATATTTGATGAACACACATTAGCACGACTGCGTCGAGTTTCGTCGATCGGGATTTATTTCAATTTGTTATTTTGCCCGAATTTTTGATGTTTACTGTTAAGATGTATGCGGATTTATGTGGAAACTGACAGATTATAGTTTATTGTAGTGTAAATATAATTTTTATCCTGAAGCAAATATTCGCTCATACCTGACTGTTACATCATGAGACAATCTAAAATACGTTTTCATCAAAATAAAAACATCTTATTTTACAGCCAATAACAAGAGTTGTATCAACAGTAATATCTATATATCGAGGTCATCTACATCACAAATAGTCTGTTGTTCGATAATAAAGTATTAAGCCATTGGCCACATGCAAGACTTAACTTAATGACTTTATCCCAAAACATGACACACCTTATGCCACCATTTCTATTTCAAACAAAACCTAAAATCTAACATCACTTCTTTCCCTTCTTCCCGCCCTTCGGGCTCTTCGGTTTCTTAGCGGAGGGTGGTTTAGGCGAGGGTGTGGTAACTTGCTCGGGTTCCATGGCAGCAAGTCTCGCTGCCTCCTCTGCCAGTTGTTTCTGTCTGAGAGTATCTCGGAGAGCAAACACGTCGTCTCTCAAGGTGTCAACCTCGACCTGGCGAATAGTGAATTTTGATATTTAAATGTTAGGCAGAAATTACACACATAACTAGAACCTTAACAGATAAGGTTTTAGCACGAATGGATTGAGCTGTAAGTGAAAGTTTTCGTTAACCGACAGCTCTATGATTATCACTATCATAAGCAAAAATATTAAATCTAGGTCGCTTCCTGAACCTATCAGTTCGACCCCCAAACATGTGACATTCTAACCTGCATATTCTCAGCAGTGAGTAAAAGTTGCTCCTTCATGTCATTCCTTTGAGCTCTGTTTTCATTTCGACCGTTCAGAACGTTCTTCCTCTCGTCATGGAACTCCTCCACCTAAAGACGTGCTCATGTTTATAAAAAGATTCAGATATATAGTTTTCCAACTTCGTGCCAGCGATAATCGCAAATTATTTTACTATCGCAGCTCAAAGGTAAGTGAAAGCGCTATCATGACGCAAATCAAGGAAAACTATTTACACACTGGTCCTTTTACGAACCAGGGGACCTACCTTGGTGCGATGTTGGTCAAGGTGTCTGACTTGTTCGTCATCATCAAACAGCAGCATGTCGTCATCGCGGCCCTTTACGTAGGGCTGGAAAAGCGGTGGGATCTGGTAGAACTTAGGGGAAGGTGGTCTTATATCTGAAACTGACACGGCTGCGGCTCCTGATTTGTCTTCTTTGGGGGCTTCCTGTGATGAAGTATTGCATAATTGGTATTTAATTTATGAAAATTGCAATGTATGACAATTGCATATTCAAATTTCAACGTTGAACTGGAAAAAATCAATATTTTGACTGGCTGGGATAGTTTAGTGCACGTTTTTACTAACCGCGTCTGCACCCTCTCCAACACTTAATCTCGACTCTACTTTTGGTTTTTCTTCTTTTTCCTTCGCTTTTTCTTCTGCTTTACGGGCAAGGTACTTTTCTCTCAGCGCTTTAGCCTGGAGACAAGAAGAATGGGATAAAAATTAGAGCGAATATAGTCACTTGAATGTAAGTCGCTTGAATGTAAGCAAATAGGGATTATGGTAAGTGTAAAATACTAGAGGTAATGGATACTAGCTAGGTAAACTACTAGTACTAGGGGCAATGTCAAGAGTAAAATACTAGAGGTAAACTACTACTAGAGGTAATGCTATTACTAGGGATAATGTTGAGGGTAAACTACTAGTGGTAAACTACCACCGGGGTAATGGTAAGTGTAAAACTACTAGTGTTTAACAAACACCCACCTTGGCTGCTCGTCCGGGTTGCAGTTCTTCCCAAGCAGCTTTTATACTTTTTATCTCATCTTCTCTCTGCGTGTCTCTTCTCAGCGTCACTTCTTCGCCTGTGTGACGTGGGTGATATTATACTATAATAGGTGAATGTCAACTGTCAGATATTTATCTAATCATTATCTTTATAGGTGAATGTCAACTGTCAGACATTTATTTAATCGTTATCTTTATAGGTGAATGTCAGCTGTCAGATATTTATCTAATTATTATTTTTATCATCAAAGTGTTAACCAAGTACACATTACCACTGATAACCTGAAGTCTGAATAAAGAATCCTATAAGGAAATAAGGCAATAGGGGAAGTTTGAACTTTGAAATGCTCACCAGCATCAGCACACACTCTCAGAACCCAATAAGGTTTCGACTCATCAAAAGCAGGAGAAGGTGCTTTCTGTCCGGGCTTAGCAGCTTTTTTGGGGTCGGACTTTTCTTCCCGAGCTCCCCGTTTTTTGTTGGGGGTGGACGGCTTCTCTTCTGCTATGCTGCCTGACGTCGGTCGATCTGAGACTAGGTGATCAAACATCAAAACTCTGAGTTACTTTAATTCGTGGCTCCATTAATTAGGCTCATGACTGGAATTACTTTATTATTTTGGCTGAATGAACCGATTTTTATTCCGTGCTTTTTAATAAAAACGTTAGTCGTAGCCGCAATGGCTCAGAATTGCTAATATTTCCGAAGCTATATAAGTCGCGATAGTCGTGAATCCTCGTCGGTTGAATAAAATAAAGAAATGACAATAAAAAAAGAAAATGTTGAAGTTGAGAAAGAAGAACCTGCATCGACATCTTTAGGCAGTATCTGATCAAGAATGCTTTGCCAAGGGGAGTCGTTGTTATCCCAAGTATTTCTCAACACCGTCGCCTGGACTATGTACCGGTGACTCTGGAAAAGTTCATTATCGCATTAGTTCATCCTTGCATTAGTTCATTGTCGCAATAGTTCATTCCCACATTAATTCATTGTCGTATTAGTTCATTCCCGCATTAGTCTTGTACGGTAGTGCGCACCCTCCTGTCTTCGAATGAGGGTCGGACAAAGTCAGACAATTCATCGTCGTACCAACTTACATCCAGAATTCATACATTTCGTAAACTTATCCATTTCGTAAACGTGTAATATAAGATCGCTGTTTGAGAATAACCTTTTTGCGTGGAGCAGAGTCAGGATCCGGAACAATGGGCGAAGCTTTGGTCCTGCCTGGCGACTTTGTCCCGCTTTTAGCACCTAGTGAACGACCTGTCACCATGTTAGAACTCGCAAATAGCGTTTTTACACGCAATAACACGTAAAATAGATTATATCAAACCAGCGATAATTCTTAAAAGTAACCATGAAATTTTAATGTGACAATCAATACGTCCTGTGCTTTGAAAATATAAGAACATTTCAGCAGGGAAATTGGCTTCAGCAATCCGAAGTAGTACGTTGAGGAAACATAGTCGTATGGACACAAGTAAGCGAAAAAGTGCAGCAAAAAGAAAAATGCCCGCGGTTAAGATGGATTTCTTGGACATATCTTAGCAAACAACAAGTTTTCCAGGTCCAAGACGAAGCACGAAGGTGAATTATCTCTGTGTAATGGAATAGGGCCAAAAAACAGATGCTCAATAAAAGATGGATATCTATTTGAGGGACATTTAAATAGGGACATTGAACCAGGCATCAGTCAGCAAAACAGATAAGCAGCAACAATGTAGAGCAGCAGCAGCAGTACACAGAGAGGGCAGGCCGAGCAGGGACAAGTACAACCTAGTGTGTCCTTCACAGCGGTGGAGTTTGTCCGGGTCAGGGTGGTATTGGTGGTCGGACCGGTAGTTTTAGTTCCCTTCTCAGGCACTATCTCACGTGTTTTTTGTGGGGTCCTTCGTCCCTTCTGGGAACTGTCCTCGTCTGTGTAGAACGTGACACACGGGATCACAATGTGGCCGATTCCTTCATCTTTGAAAAGTAAGTCGTCCCCATCGAATATCTGTAAAGAATTTGATCGAACCTATTCTCATTCCCAGTTCTGTAGACTCAATTGAAAATTGTAAACTTGAAGAAAGCAATGCAGTCTTACTGAAAAGCAGATTTCAAGAAAACACGGATAAAACCTAAAGACTATAAATTATGTCAAATATGTAAGATATGTAAAATATGTAAGATATGTAAGATATGTAAAATATGTAAACTAACCTCGACCCGAAAGTTGACGTCTGACTTGGAGGTGCTGACTTGTACAGTGCAGGGAGTATCCGCCAGAACATTTACTGAATACCTAGGAGGCAAGGAGTGGGAGTTAACTCATTACATTCCATGTCCAAGACCGGCTCACTTCAAATCAAACATGTGGAAACTAACTTATAAGTTAAGGACAGGTCTACTACTTTCCAATGATTCAATGAAACGAGAAGTTTCCAAAATAAATGAATAGCTGGACGAAAAGCACGCACAGCACGATGATCTAGCACACAAGGAAGAGCCCTAAGATATAGCAGTTACCTAAAGATGACGTTATGTCTCTCCGGAGTGTAATACTCCTTGACCTCGTTAGACTCCACCCCGCAGGAGGGAATGTCACGTACCGGAACCAGCAGATCCGGACTGTCCCCCACCATTCTCAGTCGGTATTTACCGCCAGGTAGCGCTCCTTCTGTTGTCTTACCTTCACAGAGGAATGTGTAGCCTAGCTGGAATGGAGGAATTTTTAAGAAAATCGCGTAGGAAGACAGGTTAATGCAGACTTGTTTCTATAAGCATAGAGGAAGTTGCTCACTTAGCGAATTACCTTGTTAGGGGTAAACCGGTAAGGTTTTGGTCTGTTGCAAATTGTAGGGATTTCCTTGCCAGAGTCATTGTCGATAATCCGGAGTAAAAGTCCTGATACTCCGGCGGTCACATTTACGCTTATCAGAGCTTCCTTGGGAGCTGTAAACACCTCTCTGATCGGAATTTGGAATTAAACCCACACAATAACAACGATATTCTCGATTATAGATATATTGTCGCTCCCCTCTACTTTTTTGTTGTACAGTAAATATGTGAGACAGAAAATACCAGGAACTAACCTGAATAAAAGGAACCAATTTCTGGCGGGAACATCGGTATGATTGCCATGGAAATCAACGTAGTAAGCACATTTAGCCTTATCTTCTTTAAACGAGTACTGGTCCAACAAATCTGGCTTCGACAAAAACATCCTGCTCAATATTTTCAGTCCGTGCTGCAGTTGGTCTCCTTCCAGCTTTCCCCAACTATCTTGTAGTGCTCCCTTAGTCGATAAGTTTACTTTTGTTCCCTTCTGAACAGCCTTGGTCCTCTTTCTCACGTGGTGACCCCTGAAATGTTTCTGGATTGTTTTCGCTGCGCTAACGTCGCTGTCCGTGAACTTTTTCTTCTCTGATTCAGTTTCTCCGGCCGACTCCAATACTTCCTCAGGCTCTTTCCGCTTTGTGAAGGGAACAGGATCAGTCTCGAAGATACCGTGCAGGTCTTCACCCCTCCCGATCTTGTAGGCTCTGACGACGGTAGTTGAGAAGGTGGTCCACGCCTCTCTGTGCTGGGTTGTGAGCTGGTCTCCTATAGTAGACTCCAGCATGTGGTATAGAGACTCGAAGAATACCTACAAAATATACAGTGTCAGAAAAATAATGAAATATGACAAGGGTTTTGTAAAAAGATGAGTAGCCAGACATCATCTAACCAGGGGGCTAGAAATGAAATGATGCTTAAGGTCAATGTTTTATCCATGTGCAATGTTCATTTACCTTGAGATTTCTCATGTTTTATAAGGCACATACCTTAATGTCTGGGAAAACTTTGTCCTTGTCCCTGTCTTTGTCAGCACAAGCAATTTCCTGGACGGTTCTGCTGACTTCGTCTGGCTCTCCAAAGTTCTCGACACTTTCTCCTACCATCTTCATTAGTCTTAGTGCGGCCGCTTGGTACCTCAAACTTTCCCTGGAGGGATTTATCGACTTTTAGCAATTGATGTTCATATATTAATAAATCATTTTGCTTCGTGTGGTTATCGAAGAGTATTTGCAACACATTAGCTCACAACGAAACAGCAAGAAAGTCTTGAACCTGTTGACATGGTTCACAAAGGATTCCGTGTCAGCAATAACGAATGGAGTGTTGCTGATGAAGTCTGCGTGCCATGCATAGGGAGCGGCTACAGAAAGTCTCAGTGTGTGTAGGCCGGAAGGAAGGGTTAGTCGGCAGGTTTTAGTGGCAGTTGTTTCGATACTCTTCAAAACTTCTAAACTTGTCTTGGTTTCGTTCCAGATGTAGTTTGATAGGTCAAGTCGTCCTGGCACTACGATCTAGTGGATATTAGAAAATTAAATAGGGCGACAGCGATATTTAGGCGCTTCGTCAAATATATGCCTTATGTATAGTACCATTGATCCCATAAATCAAAATATAAACAAATATAATCAAAAAAGACAGAACTAAACAGAACTAAAACAGAACTAAAACATAACTAAAAAGTACTTCATGTTCGTTGTCAGGGTTAGAGTTGTGTTCCACAACTTCAGCTGCGCTGAATCCCAACTTATTCCCCGCAGTGAATACCGGTCCAAGGGTCGGGTTTATGATGATAGGGGCATCGTGCCAATGGGAGAGAGATGTGAAACTAACCAGAACTTCTATAGGATCTGTACTGTCAATACCTGATACTTGTTAAGGAAACTTTCGTGATTACTCTTCGTGTTTTATTTTCGCGGTTTCTGTGATATTTCGCCCGCACTGTTTGCAGCAACATTTGCAGAATCTCTTACCAATATTTGTAAATTTGAACTCTACTGTACAGCACAGGTAATACCATAACGAATAGTATATTGCAGAAAACTCATTAAAAGTATCAATATAGGCAAAAAGGCACATAAGTCTCCAAAACTTGGCTTCACTCTGAACAGATGATTTGCCTTTTTGATTTCCACCTACTGTTCTATCTAGAGGCATATGAACTAAATAGAAGCCGGTTAGATAGTAATGATAAATTCACTTTCAACACTCTTACAAAGGCTAAAATATCTTATCCAGCAATTCTGCAATTCTTTTTTGGTTCAGTTCCTTGCATTCAGCAAAATCTTCTGTTATAGAGTCAAGCAGTGATTTGATGTACAGAAGTTGCTTTGCTTCCTTTACAGAAGAAAATGCAGGTCTATCTGTGTCTTGTAACTCTTGTGCTGAGAATTGACCATTCAAGTTCGACATAATTCAAGTTTCAACGAGTAGCAAAGTGACAACGTCAGTGAAAATTAACAGTAATGAATGAACAGTGAAGTTAATTTAAGTGAAAGGAGATCATGCTTTATTGGCAGTGAAAAATGCTCACATATGACACGCTCAATTTAGATTAGGATTCATTATCTAAGATAATTATTCATCTATCATCAGTTATCACTCATGATTACTGTCAAAAAGAAAAATTATTCTGTTAGATTTAAGGATTCAGAGTTGGCTGTCAAATTAAAAGAAGTGTTGCATGAACAGTCAACACGGGTATTTATGTTTTTCCTCCCATTGCATCTAAGATTCTTAAAAATTAAATCTACCCAGCCAGATGAAAACAATTATGCTGTGACGTAGGTGTATCCTGTTGAAATAACGACTGATTCACGTATACCTCGATCAGAATTAATCAAGATACACGGATTAATGAGCTTTCATTATCGCATTTATACTCGATTTCATCTGAACTCTTTCACAACTAACAGAGAACACTGCAGATTGTAGCTAAATCTTATACAGTCTGCAGTCATGAACAGTGAACAGGACGAAAAGTGAAGGATTTTGTTTGATGGAATAAAGACATTACTTGGCTTACTGTAAGTTGTTTGACACTTCACTCCAAATAACCGAGCACCGATTGTCGCGGTTACACCCGACATAATTTCGTGAAGGCACTGTCAGTCACTTCACCATGTGGTTAATTTTTGCAGGTCGTGTGGCGTGTTCCTATGACAACGGACTTAAGTCGCGCTACAAGTTGATTAAATTTATCTTCGCGTGTTCCAAATCTTCCAATTTTACCATCGGCGCAATTGCGCGCATTGCGCACTCTATCTGGAAAATTTAAATTTGATGTTTGCATAAAAAAGGATACAGATGATGAGAGGTGGTTGTATCTCTCCGGGCTGCCCTTGGAGCAAGGAGTGATTATGCTGAGGGACAGATCCGGTAGCAGGAATTGGTGAAGGTGCAGGGATCCCTCTAAGATGAGTTGCGCTGGTGACAGCACCGCTCTGGCCAGCAGCAGTTCTGCGGCCTCCAGTAGGGACCACCATAGATGAGGGGGAAACGTTCTGTTATAAAGCAAGATGTGAATGAGATTTTAAATGGAATACTGGAGGTTTGTCATGACTCAGGTGTCTTATTTGTATCTAAACCCATAAAATTCACTCGAGTAATTCTAACATTTTAGCGGGGATTTAATAAAATGTGGTCACTTCTTACCCTCATATCAGATACAGAGCGATGACAAGAGTAATTTCCGGCCTTATGAAAGATATAGAGCTTGGTAAATGATCTGAAGAACTGATTGAATTCTATCCAGAAAGAAATTAGTGGTGAAACGGCTGGGCTTTCTTCTTCTTCCTCGACGACCTGTTGGAGGGGAGCGTTATCAACGAGTGAAAATACGTTTTGTCTTTATAGAAAACTAAGTCATACACATTGTGACAACATGCACTGTCAGAAATATTCTGCTTTGTTTCCAGAGAAAACTTTTAGAGGTTTAACGGTTAAGCGACTAAGCGGGCTGCTTTTTCGAAAGGTAATCAAAGGATCATAACCTCATCATCAGGAGTATTAACGTCGGGCGGAACTTCTGTAGGAGCTTGGTCGGGAGTCTTCTTCTTCTCTTTCTTCTTCTCTGCTTTCTCTGACTTTTCGTCTGTACTCTGTTGGTGCTTGGGTGTAAGATCATTAGTTTGAGGAGAATTATTTGCCATCATGTTACGTCCTGCTCTAACAGATTTTTAAACAAGTTGTTAAAATCCAAAAATTACTACCTTACAAGACATTTTTGTGGCGGATCAATTTGCGACGACCGAAATTTTGGCGGTCCGAAAATATGGCGAAATTGAACAAAAACCGTCACATTTCGGACGTCACAGAAAATAAGGGTATTTTTCATCATTTTGTTTTCTGACACAAGGAAATTCAAAATATTCTAAAAATCTGTAAAATCATGTTGAAACAAAATGAAACTTATAAATCGATTTCTTCATCTTCCGCTAAGGGGTCCGGCTCAACTCTTTTAGTTTCACGCTGTTCTCTAGTGTACTCCCGGGAGTAAGATTCTCGGATAAGCTGCTTCATCTTGTACGCCATGTCTCCGAGGCCTTTGAAAATAAGTTGCATCTTGACTGCCAATCCATCGGAGGGTATAGGGGAACGACGGTGTCTGCTATTCTCAACAACTTCATTACTTTCCCCACCGTGGCACATGAAATGGTGACAATATTTACTAACTTCTAACGGAATATTTCCGACGGTTACCAACTGTGGGACAAGCAAACCTCTTCCGTCCTTTATCCGCTTCACGGCAAACTCATACCGATCATGTTGAAGAGACACATCGTTAGTTTTCCGATGGATAGTAACCTTTGACTTGAGTAATAAGATGATTACTGATTAGTGCTGATTTTAGTATCTCAATCTAAAATCTAAATTTCACTCTACTGATCAATGATAGTATATCTGCATCACATGACTTATTGAGTTTGGTATTAAATTGTTTATCTTGACTTACTCTCTTATAAGACGTTTATGTTAGCACATAACTGTAATTTATTGTAAATTTAAAACGTATTACTTGACATTCAATTCATCATTGAATATTTTGTTTATTTGTCCCACCATCATATCACTAACTTTTCAAGAACAAAATGAATCGATGAAGATTGAAGCCACAATTATTGGAGTAAGATCAAAATAATGCGACGGGTTCTATTACGACGACCGAAATTTTGGCGGTCCGAAAATATGGCGAAATTTCGGGAAAACCGTCACATTTCGTACGTTATAAAAATGTCTTGTAAGGTATACAACAAAAAATAACAACCTTTTTCTTATCTTCCTTTTTCTTCTCGCCCTTCTCCTTTTCACTTCCTTCTTTCTTCCCTTTAGTATTTTCCGGTTTCTTCTTATCCGCCTTCTTCTCCGGCTCCCTCTTCTTGGCAGTGCTCCGAGAGTGAGCTACGCATGTGTCGGGTACGTAATCTCCTAATACTTCCTCGAAGCTGAAAAACCTTTTTAAACAGTTTAGGAAAAAACGGTTGCCAGAGCTGGTAAACAGACGAATTCCGCTGATAAAATGCTTGCTATCAGCTTTAAATCATATACCTGAAACCAAATTATAAAGAGCATGCAGCAGGGCTGTACATACTTAGGGAAAGCGCTGGTGGCGTGAATTAGCTTGGGAGTCGTGGCGGCTAGCTCCTTTAGAAGCAGCTCGTGTTTAATACGTTGTTGACGTTGTTGCCTCAGTTGAAACAGCGCCTCCGTCGGTCTTAGCTGTAATTAGATGTAACGTTATCGTCAAATAGTTGTGCAACAGAATGTGGTAATGCATGACGATGTGAATTCCTGTAATTGTAAGTCGTTAAATACAGATCAGCGCTCATTTCTGCGTTGTGGTGCACAAGTCAACTACAGTGATAAATCCTATTGAGTGTCTCACTGTTCCTAAAGCCATGCTGTAAATATTTGGACTTATTTCTCAGTCTGTGATGATATGATGATAATATGATTTATCAATATTAATTAATCAATATTAATTGATATTAATACTTTCTAGATAAAACGTCACGTGACCACTAACAGGGGTTGATGGATCTGCCACCATGAATGGAGCTGGTTTTAGAGGTGGGATGGCAGTTCGACGAGTCTCAGTCAGCCATATCATGGGGGGCGGTAAGCCACTGAAACTTGTACCTCCGACCTCCGCTTTTATTTCTGGGACTCCTGAAAGAGGTACGAGCATTGTTTCAATGTCGGTGAATCCGGTTGTAATAAAGAAAATTGGCACTATTACAGTCATATATATAATCTACAGAAAAGTCTTATCAAATCATCATTAGGCCTTGCCATAGCACTTAATTAAATTTGCAAATAATTTGATAATTAAGGCCATAAGTTTGTAGATGTAGCATTTGTTGAATAACACTTTCAGGTATCTAACTCGCCCCTCACTAAGTAAATAGAATTTAACACAATTTGTTACCAACAATAAACTGTTTCGTCTCAAGAGGGATCTGGAGAAGCCTGAAAATAAGAAGATAAACAAACCTATCGGTTCATCTCCAGCAAAACCGATGTCGTATGATCCGAATATTAGAGCAGGTTCCTTGGTCGTGGGATTAGATGCAGCTGCGTTAGAAGTTACTGATTGTGCTGTGGAATGTACTGTTACATGGTTAGAATAAGTTGTTGATAGGTCGAATTTACTATGTAAGCACACTTTATCATAAAGTCAATCTATCGACTGTTTACTTTTTATAACCGATAGTTGATTAGACTGTAAACAAAGCGTTGTTTCTAAAATCTTCAAATACCGGAGGTAGTATCTGATGGTGGTTGTTCCTCAGACCAGGCAGGAATACTACTGTTAATCAGGTTCCATATATCCTCATTTCCCCTGTTCCTGCGGACAATCTTATCAATTTTCACGTAGATATCTTTAATTTAACTTTCACGTAGATAACTTCAATTAAACTTTCACGTAAATAACTTTAATTAAACTTTCACGTAAATAACTTTAATTAAACAATGAATTTGTCCAATTTGTGTAAGACTATCAAAGTCGCGTTATCATGAAGGGGTTACCCGCAATACGACATAAAGGATGTTTAGCGCAGTACAAATTTGTTGTAAGTAAAAGTAAAATATTGATGAATTAAATATATCATTAGGCGATAATTATCGGCTAGGTAACGGAAGGAAACATAGGAAAAAATATTTTCTGGGTGACATACTTAACATCGATAACCTCAGGTAACCATCCAGTCAACATTTGAATTACAGAAACTTCAGAGAACTCTCTATCGGGATAGCCACTCTTGAAACTGAAGATTTGGATTGGTCACAACTATCGAAATTACTTTAATTACAATAATTGTAGATTTCCTCGGCTCTAAATGGCCTATAAAAATGGGTTCTATATTTTCAATAATCACGGGTAAGATACACGATTGTATTGCATTATTTCTAATATACTTACTCAAGAGACGCCACCTTGATGATAGCTTTAGCCAATATGGGTAACCACAACTCAGACTCATTGTCACACTGGGGCAACAAACACTTTCCCTCCGCGTCAAACGGAATCTGATCGTCCACCACGATCTTCCTCCAGCAGCCCATCCAGAAGAGCTTGACGGCGTACTTGCCGCTGGCGGAGTGGACTGGGAAGGAGTTGGGCGGCTTGGACCGCGGGTAGAGATGGTGCCAGGGCTTCCATACGTCACTTCCTGTTACTAGACAGTTAGCTGTTAACATCAGCAACAAACATACGTCACTTCCTGTTACTAGACAGTTAGCTGTTAACATCAGCAACAAACATACGTCACTTCCTGTTACTAATCAGTTAGCTGTTAACATCAGCAACAAACATACGTCACTTCCTGTTACTAGACAGTTAGCTGTTAACATCAGCAACAAACATACGTCACTTCCTGTTACTAGACAGTTAGCTGTTAACATCAGCAACAAACA
>JH154851.1:10303-44169 GCA_000226015.1 Mnemiopsis leidyi | reverse complement strand
TCGGGTCTGTCATCACTGTTACCTTCTTAGTAACTAAGGAGCAAGATCTGATATATAAATAGATGTCGAGATTAAACGCTATATCACGTAATAAGAAAACCCTGCCTGAAATCTGATGTTGGTCCCAAGTCCAGTCGCCATCTTATCATTTATGTCAAATAACCGTGTTTAGTCATTGACTACTGATAGCTACATAATACTCACCTAAACCTACACAAGCAGGAATAGTGTCACTGTTAAGTTCTTTTTCATGTGTACAATGGGGGCCGGACTTTGGGTCCACCGACCTAGAGTACTATACCCGTGTACAATTGCATTTTCAGTTCATTGACTCATTGAATATTTGGCTAGAAGAATGGATGTAAATTTGTTGACTAAATCCAGCTTGTAAGTTCATTACCTATCCCGTATCTGTAGTGAGTGCTGACTTTATCTTCTCTATTACCACCATTAGCATGAAACTGCAATCCAGTCATGGTATTCCTCATGGCACATGGATTAGTTTCATTCTTGTCTTCATAGATCCAGGTTACTTCCAGAACATTGTCAAACCAGATCTGTAGTTGAGTGTTTGTCTTCAGGAATGTTAGGTCACCAGCTCTCAGGAAGAAACCTTTAGTTGCTCGATCCTCATCGGTGAAGTATTGTCCAGTTCCTCCACATTTAGCAGCATTTACGAATTCTGTTGTGAAGGTGAACCAGCCCACTCCTCCAGCAAGAGTCCATCTGATATCATTATTTCCATCTATCTTCTTATCAGTTCTTATCTGGAACTTCTTACCCTCCTTTATCTCACTGATAAGTGTTGACTTGTCTGCTGGTACTGGTATCCACTCACTGTACGTTGTCCCTGTGTGTCATGTTTGGTAATATGAGTTTAAAACGATCCAGTAAAAAAACATATACGCCGGTCGTAACGACAACTCTCCCAATTTAAATAATTAATTTCTAACATACCTTGGATGGAGCTGGTCAAGCTCATCAACAGTATAATTGTCACTGACACTCGTAACATAGCTATCTGTTTTGAGGGCTTATTGTTAATTTTTGGACCCAACAACTCAGAAACAAATACAAGAAATTTCTGAACGCGCTCATACAAACAAGATCAAAAACTGAGACTATTTCTGTGTGCTGCACATCACGCGAACCCTCACTATCTCACGCGTTAAATAATTAAGACTTTAAATATGGATTATAAAACTTATTATATACAGTTGTTACTTCTTCTACCCTCTCCTCGCCTTATCGTGACGTGAGTGGAGGGATGGGCCGGGTATATTGGATCGTGGGAAAGTTATTTTATGTTCTATAATTAACCTTGCGTCCTATAAACATGTAGCTCTTGTTGACACGTGGGAATTTACTTTCCGTCAGCAAGGTGAGGTTTGAGCTGAGTATTTAACCGAATAGAGAGTTTGATGAGAACACCGGAAATTATAACCTCCTGTTTAACGAGCTAATTTAGCACATGTAGCTGCCGTTGTTAGCCCCGCCCGCTGCTCTATATACCGAAAGTTTTAAACCTGACCTGTTGTGATGGAAACAAAACTCGAGATAAGTTTTATAAGATTACATGGTAAGAGTATTATATTGTTATCGAGTAGTGGCAGCTGATTTGATGATTTGATTTAAAACCCTGAAGCGTACCATTTCAGACATTCTAAACAATAAAGAAAATTTATTAATAAACAAATATACTTAGATTATAAACAGTAAGGATCACAAATTCAAAAATACTAGTTTAATACCAAAATTATAGAACTACCAGACTTATGTGTACCTCTAAACAGCACGAGATATCAAACACAAACAATCGATAAAGTTAGAAAATTTCAAATCATTATTGAGTGGAATCAGTAAGAGAATTCAGGTCGATATGATATGTTATTTTCTTTGAATAGCGTGAATATCAACATTGCCGAGGCGCCCTGTAAAATTCCCGTTTGTCCGGTATACGGTGTGCCTTCACGCTAGTCCCAGGAACTTTTGTTCCGAATCATACCGAGTCTTTTCACCGAAAAGAATGTAGTTAACAAAAAACTCAATCAAAGAAAGGTTGCATCTTAAGAAATGGAGTATCTTACGATAATCTTAACTCTTTAAAGTCCTATCAGTAGAAAGCAGAGGGCGGTGGCCGCAGGCTTCCGCTTTAATTAATAACTTCATTAAAGATGTGCGCGCGGGTTGAATCAATATTAAAGTTCTATTTTTGGAGTGCCCATCAGTTTAAAGTGTGCCACCTGCCATAGTTATATTGTTGTTAATCTGCTAAATTTTATATCCAATCAACATAAGGCTGAGGCAGTCAGGCAGGTGGATTAAGACTCTTATCTTTTAATCAAAAACTCTGTTAACGATATGGGTGCGAACCGACTCAAAATAAAACTTATATTTTTGTAGAGCCTATAAATTCAAATAGTAAGATTGCAAGTACTTAGTTATCAGAATTACCCAGACGTTAAAAAGTTTGTCTTGCCACCTGCGCACCTCGTACAGGAGAAAATTCTCATTAAAATTATACTCACGTGTTGCAACTGTTCAGTGTTGTCATGGACTTGGTTAGAAATCAGATGTCACTTTAGTCCGCAAGAGATGATACTGGAACCGCCAACCCCTCCCTTACAATGCTACAGTAGGTCAAAATAATTGGACAAGGCCACCAATGGATATTGGATAAACAGAATAGGCACAAAATTTGATATTTGTGTATCTAAATTTCTTATTGAGTGACGAGTGCTTATGAATTAAAAAGTTCCATGCTTTCCTGCAACTGGATTCTACTGAATGGTTACTTACTTGATATGTATTGATTTATAACCTCCTCAATGGCGTTGGGGCCTTAAATTTTTCTTGGTGGTTATTGGGCCTATGAAGCAACAGATTAGCTTTGTCCTGTAATTAATTGGACATATTTTGGTATTCTGAACCTACCTACCCTTCATTGCAGCTGTAGATTTAAAGACAAGAAGAAACAAATGACACAAATAAGCAGTACACGTAGAAATCCCCATTTTAAATTTATGTTTTAAAGAATGATACGCAAACCAAGGTTATTATATAGCTATAAGTAGTTACAAATTTAGTATACATAAGTTGTTTTTTATTTGAATTGTTTTAATCTGACAAAGCTATATTATTCTGAGGTATTTGAGAACTAAGTGGTAGTAACGACTACCTAGATATCTGTGTTACTGTAAAGATGTTTTTTACTTGATTTCAAGGCTTTTTTGTTATCCGCGCAATCTTAAAACCTGGAGCAAAAGTCTGCCAAGTCTGGTGTCTGTCATCGCTGGCACCTTCTTACCAATACCTAGATCAGATATATCGCCTGGAACCTGAGAGGACACTCTCAGGTGACCTACCTATGTGACCGATGTTAAATATTAATTGGAATGCGTACCCACCTAACTTCTCGGCCGCACAAGCAGGAGTACTGTCACTGTTAAAGGTGGTATCGTCAGTACAGGTGACAGTGTAACTGCCGCGCTGTAGGAACTCATCTTCACATGTCACTGTCAGTTCTGTTCCTGTGTCTACCGGGAATGTAGTTTCTGTTCTGATGTTGTTCCAGGCTGGGTCTAGACCGGTACATTGATCTACTTCTGAAGGGTGGATATCGTGTACAAGAATTGCACATCTAAAGAGTTGCTATAAAAGTTTGTAAGAATAGTCTGGAAATCGTTTTAATTATTTACTTCAGATTATTGTTATGATATGTTAGAATTACTTGAATTAGAATTACTTGAATTTGAAGTAACAACTAACAACTTTATCGGGACGTTTTCGGCTGGTTGACCTGTAGGAGGTAGTGATTCCTTAACCGGACGTCAATCACCCTACGGCCAAGTACAGCAGCTATACTACCTAAGCCGACTGCACTACTTGGCTGTGAAAATGATAAATCAATTAAATAACCACCTATCTCATATCTGTATAGAGTGGTGACATCATCGTACATGCTGCTATCGCTGGATACAAATCTCAGTCCTGTCATGCTCCTCTTCATGGTACATGGAATACTTGTATCTGTATCTTCATAGATCCAGGTTACTTCCAGAACATCGTCAAACCAGATCTGTAGTTGAGTCGTTGTCTTCAGGAATGTTAGGTCACCAGCTCTCAGGAAGAAACCTTTAGTTGCTCGATCCTCATCGGTGAAGTATTTGTGACAATTGGAAGTACTTAAGGATCCTGTTGTGAACTTGAACGAGTCCACCATTTGAAGGTACCATCCAATCTCGTTACTTTCATCTATCTTCTTGTCAGTTCTTATCTGGAACTTCTTACCCTCCGTTATATCGTTTACGTACTGATACATGTCTGCTGGTGGTTTTATCCACTCGCTATAAGCTGTTCCTTTGATTTGATATTTTGTTAGTCATAGGAGAGTAGTATAATTGTTTTGTCCGGCCAAAATCCCAGGGATCAGAAAAATTAAGAAACATTTGGTAATGTGTTTCAAGTCTCGCTATTTGTGGTTTTTAGAGTGGTTTATTAATGAATCGCAGCAGATGAACGTTATTTATAAGTTGTCGGTTACCTCGTTGTTTATTCAATGTATATAAATACTTAAATAGCAATAATCACTCACCTTCAACATAGCCCGGCAAACTCCCCAACATGACAGTTGTAACGATCACAGAAATACTTGTTAACAACATGATAACCTGGTTTAGGAGCTTTTATCATTTTCGTAATACTTCAGGTTCTCCTATTAATCCTGTCCTGATTAGGTAAATTTTTAGGAGGAAGGGGGTGGGGACCCGACACCCAAGAACATTACCATCGCCGCTCCAATCTGAGACTTATGGTCAAAACTCATGGTCAAGACTCATGGTCAAAACGGACATTATGCCCTCAAATGTTATCATTAACCATGGAGTTCGCCCCATTGTCAATGGGCATCATATTCTAATTCTTGACCATGGCAACTTATGTTCGAACACCCCCTCCCCCCTGGTTTATCTCGAGTTTAACAAGATATCAAGTAGATATGCAGCTGACCAACTTGATTAGTGATTACTTGGAATGGAAATTACATAGGCAGTATGTATATATATTTCACAAAATCTTTTAATTGAACGTCGAGAAAGCACATTGAAAAACTGAAGTTATCAACTGAATATCACCGTAAATAAAACCTTATAATCAGCTCAAACGTTTACTTATCAGAAATTATTTCAATTTGTCAATTTTACAATTTGTTTATATTACAAAGTTACAATGATCTCGGCCACTGCCTTACGTCCCTTGCCGCACATAACCTAGACAGAATAATCTCCTGCTCAGAAAACTAGATTCTGTTCTATAATTCGCTCTAGTTCCTGGTCTATAATTCGTTCTACAAACCCCAGTTTACACGTGGGCATTTACCGATCAGCGGAGGATGTCTGAGCTGCGTCTATGACCAACTAGAGAGCTGAATAAGCACTGAACGAGTTAATTAGAACGAGCGGCTGAAGCTTTCAGCCGCTGCTTATCAGCGGAATTATACGTTAATGTATATAAACCTTTCAGTTTCGTAATCTTAAGTTCTTAATGAGTGAAAGCGCTCAGAGTAATCGATGTCCTAGTTCTTCAAATTTCATACCTAATCTAAACTTTAATAATATATTTCATCTCAATTCAATTCAATTCAATTCAATTCAATTCAATTCAATTCACAAAGTCATTACCAACCAACCGAATTCTTCGAACACATTTTATCATATAGGTAAAAAATTCTTCTTCTGGCAATCTCGGTATTTTTTACACATGATTATTTTATAGACCTCTCTCTCACAATAACAAGGCTGAAGGTTTAGCTCAAAAATGATTGACTAAAATCATCACGTTTTAAATAAGAACTACGTGACCTTCAACTGAGAACGGTTATCTTGTAGTCACGTGATAAGCTTAAAGTGCTTTCTCGACTTCTCATTGGTCCACTGATCGGCACATGTCTCTAATCTCGTGCTTGACGTGATCTAACTGCAGCGACTGCCAACCAGCTCACTCTGGTCAATTTCAGACAAACAAACCAAAGCTTGCAAACGAAGTAAAGAACTATTATTATAAGGGACTATTGTAGATCTTACTCTATTCTCCGTGTCCCTCGATTTACCGGGCCTTCTCCATTTCCCCCGAGGTGCCCGGTGAATAAAAGTTTTACTGTACTAGCTATTTTCCAATTTCCAGAAGATTCATAGAAGAAAATCATATTGTACTGTCGGAAAAGTAACGATCATCAATAATTACTTGTTAATAATCCAGGTCATTAATGAAAGGATATCTGTGTTAAGAAAAGATCCAGAAGTTTGCAATTACAATTTATAACATTGTCAGCGCGAAATCTATGTGCTCGTTGCTGCTCTTATCCTTCCTTGGACTTATCACTTATACGACAGCAATGATGATGGATAATCACTACTCAATCCTCATTGATTAAGTACGTGTTTTTTGTAATCATGAAATCCTCTCGGGTCTGTCATCGCTGATACCTTCTTAGTTCTTAGTAACTAAGGAGCAAGATCTGATATATAAATAGATGTCAAAATTACACGCTTTATCACGTGATACGAAAAGCTCGCCTGGAATATGATGTTTAGAGATAGCTATATAATACTCACCTAAACCTACACAAGCAGGAGTAGTGTCACTGTTAAAGGTGGTATCGTCAGTACAGGTGACAGTGTCACTGCCGCGCAGTAAGAACTCATCTTCACATGTCACTGTCAGTTCTGTTCCTGTGTCTACCGGGAATGTAGTTTCTGTTCTGATGTTGTTCCAGGCTGGGTCTAGACCGGTACAATGTGGTGTATCTGTGGAGTGTATACGTTTAATTATCTAATAAGCATCGGAATTGGAGTGTTGATCATGAATTGTCAGAATCAGTGTTAGTTTTACTATATATTATCAAGTAAATGGTTGAGTTCTTTTTCATGTGTACAATGGGGGCCGGACTCTGGGTCCCCTGACCTAAAGTCCTATACCCGTGTACAATAACATTTTCAGTTCAATGACTTATTGAATATTTGGCTAGAAGAATGGATGTAAATTTGTTGAGTAAATCCAGCTTGTAAGTCATTACCTATCTCGTATCTGTAGTGAGTGCTGACTTTATCTTCTTTTACGTTAGCATAAAACTTCATTCCTGTCATGGTCCTCCTCATGGTACATGGAATACTTTCATCTGTATCTTCATAGATCCAGGTTACTTCCAGAACATTGTCAAACCAGATCTGTAGTTGAGTGTTTGTCTTCTGGAATGTTAGGTCACCAGCTCTCAGGAAGAAACCTTTAGTTGCTCGATCCTCATCGGTGAAGTATTGTCCAATTCCTTCACAATTAGCAGCATTTACTGATCCTGTTGTGAAGATGAACCAGTTCACTCCTTCAAGAGTCCATCTGATATCATTACTCCCATCTATCTTCTTATCAGTTCTTATCTGGAACTTCTTACCCTCCTTTATCTCACTGATAAGTGTTGACTTGTCTGCTGGTACTGGTATCCACTCACTGTACGTTGTCCCTGTGTGTTGTCACTTATGAAGGACGTGTTTTTGAAAAAGAAGCTTTGTAAGAAAATGCATGCCTTATGTCATTTAAGTTCTTTTCCAATTAAATATGTATAAGGGTCGCAAGGCAATAGCTGTGGTCAATAATTAATTATCAATGACAGTTAATTGTTGTTATATTGTTACAAATCACATACCTTCGATGTAGCTTGGCAAGCTCATAAACAAGACCGTCAAAATAATCACTGAGACTCGTATCGTTAACATTGCTACCTGTTTAGAGGACTCATTATTCAGGACGATATGTGTATATTGAACATATTCTAACTTTCTTAGTACTGTAGTTGAACATATTTTCGCAATTCCACAAGATCTGGCAAATTGGTTAACCAATTAACAAAACAACTAGGAAATTGTAATAAGTTAAATAATAATTAGAACAGATTTTCTAATAATTTTTCGTTTGCTTAAATTAAACCTAAACAGTAAAACACTTGCTAAAACAGTAAAACACTTGATCAGAAATATGAATTAAGTAAGCATCTCAGTATAATTTACTATGGAAATATATTTATCAGTCACATGTATCAGTCATCTAACCAACTTTAGCTCAACCAAATCTAGTACTTACTTCTTACAGTACATAACTGCTCATTCGTTTTGTCGTTGAAAAAACGATTTTACCAACAAATTGTATAATCATGTTTCTATCGCTTCATGACGCAAATGGTGAGAGAGAGCTGGTCGACTTATGAGAAAATTATAACTTCTTGCCGGCCAATGAAAATCCCCCGATTTGAATTAAGGAAAATTATTGTCAGCTGCACGACAGGATTAGAAATATAAAGTTAAATTACCAAACGAGAAAAATATTTTCTAGCCAAACGGTAGCCATGGATGGATGAGTTTTCATCAAGGGATAGCAAGAAACAGGCTCGACTTATTTTTGTCTCTTTGCCTTAAGATTGTGGAATTATATGGCATTTATAGAAGTCCTCACCACCCCTGCAACTGTACCATCTGTTGAAACAGACTGAGTAAAGTTATTGGTAAAACAATCATCGGGAACAGATCATTGTTAGCAAATAAGTAGTTGTAAGTATTAAGGAAGTTGTAGGAATTATGGTAGCGAGACATGGTGACCTGTTAACCTTTGTAGCTGGATAATTACTAAATTCATCTTTTCCAAATAGCTCCTTTTTCTCACCATCGGGACCCTCAACTGCAACCCACTGTAAAAATCAAATATTTACATCTTATAGAGCAAATATATAAAGAGCCTGCGATAGACCTGTAACGTGATTTCATTCTTTCATCCCGGCTAAGATCGGGACAAAAACTCCAAATCCCGACCGTGATCATAGTAAAATCTGTAAACATAAGTCCCGGGATAATGGGATATAGATTATAGATCTGTAATAACACCTCCGCTCTCCAGGGATTCACGAACAAACAAGTACAAGCTATACACACACTCTCCAACACACTACAACCCTTCAAGAACTTCGCCAAGTTTGTTGAAAACAACGCAGAGGAAGTATTGCAGAATGTCAGCCAGATTTCGGTATGTTAGTTATTGAGTGTTTGTCTGTCTGCCTGTTCGTTGTATGTTCATTTGTGTGTCGGAATGCAATGTTTACTTGTGTATTTGTATGCGTCTGTCAGTTTGTGTGTGTATTTGTATGCGTCTGTCAGTTTGAGTGTGTATTTGTATGAGTCTGTCAGTTTGTGTGTGTATTTGTATGCGTCTGTCAGTTTGTGTGTGTATTTGTATGCGTCTGTCGGTTTGTGTGTGTATTTGTATGCGTCTGTCGGTTTGTGTGTCTGCATGTGCCATGTTTGCTTTTTTCGTTTCCTACCACAAGCAAATAAGGAATTATTAAAACTTGCCAATTTGTTCCTAATCTCCTGATACTGACACCTACTTGACCCAGGTTGAACCGTTACAATGCTGGGAAGGTGCCGACACCCAGGACCCTATCACCAGGTCCCTCTACAAGATGATCTACGTCTACACCCTCCGTCCCGATAAAGTCTTCGGTGCTTGCAGGAAGTTCGTCGCTACTGTATTTGGTAAGTACTGAGGTCTCTCCACCTCCTTGCTTGGGTTTTCTTTTTGATAAGGTATCAAGATTCAAACTACAGGAAAATTATATTTCTTTTTGATCAGTCTTTTAGAGAACTTTTATCACCATTTTGTATCAATAAATACCGCTCATATTTCTACCACACTCCCCTAACATGTACGTATATTTCTACCACACTCGGACACTCCCCTTACACGTGCGTATATTTCTACCACAATCCCCTTACACGTGCGTATATTTCTACCACACTCCCCTAACACGTGCGTATATTTCTACCACACTCCCCTTTCACGTGCGTATATTTCTACCACACTCCCCTTACACGTGCGTGCTGCAGGAGAGACGTTTGTAGAGGAGGAACAGTTGGATCTGTACAAGATTACTAAGAACGAAGTTCAGCCTAACACTCCCATCTTACTTAGCTGTGTTACTGGCTACGATGCTTCAGGTTGGTTTCAGTTCTTGTTAATCCGTGTTACGGGTTTTAATGATAACACGTGACTTATTATTTGTAGGGGGAGGTAGATAGACATAGATATAACGAGTGTGTGTTGTTATAGTTACATAAATATAGCAAGTGTGTGTTGTTATAGTGACATAAATATAACGAGTGTGTTGTTATAGTGACATAAATATAACGAGTGTGTTGTTATAGTTACATAAATATAGCAAGTGTGTGTTGTTATAGTTACATAAATATAACGAGTGTGTTGTTATAGTTACATAAATATAACGAGTGTGTTGTTATAGTGACATAGAATATAACGAGTGTGTTGTTATAGTGACATAGATATAACGAGTGTGTTGTTATAGTGACATAGATATAACGAGTGTGTTGTTATAGTGACATAGATATAACGAGTGTGTGTGTTGTAATGACTTAGCAAACTAACTGACAGGTCGGGTCGAGGATATGGCTACAAACCAGAAACAAGCTCTGTCTAACATAGCCCTGGGAAGTGCTGAAGGGTTCGCTCTAGCTGAGAAGGCTATCAATGCTGCTAGTAAGAACGGAAAGTGGGTCATGTTGAAGAACGTTCATCTTGCGCCAGGTGAGAAGTCCTTTCTATTTCGTCTTATCAGCATTTTTTCATACATCATTACCAATTAAGTACTTATTTGTCGATTATGCAATTTATTTGCTGATTATCGCGTGAAAATCATCACCTGCTCATTTAGAACATATATTTCAAAAAATCGTGACAAATTTGCAAATTGTTTTGAATTCTCACGTTACCTTATGACACTCCGACTCCGGACGACGCGTTACTATGGTGACGTCACGTTACCCATGACAACACGTGACATACCCCAGGTTGGCTGGTACAACTAGAGAAGAAACTACACGCTCTAAAAGCCCACCCCAACTTTCGACTGTTCCTCACTCTGGAGGTTACTCCCAAGATCCCCGTCAACCTGCTGAGAGCTGGTCGTATCTTGACGTTCGAACCTCCTGATGGTAGAGTACCTCCATTTCATTGTTCCTTTTTGTAACTTTGTCTATTTGTTGTCTGTTGTAGCATCTATGTAAGAAAGTACTGTCGTAGCAACTTTCCGTGACAACGTTTTTATCGGTCCGCGGTGCTGATGGATTAGACAGATGCCCTTGAATAATAAAATCAAAATGTCAAATAACCACAGTCCACACTGTATTTATTAACAATTAACGAATATCATTAAATGATGAGTATTACTATTTGACTTACATGTACTTCAGGTATAAAAGCGAACCTGCTACGTACCTTCAACAGTATCTCCGCTAACCGAGTAAACAGAGCTCCCAACGAGCGAGCTAGAATGTACTTCTTACTTGCCTGGTTCCACGCTATCGTACAGGAGAGACTGAGGTGAGTGCTGTGTCACGTGACGGCATCAAACTGTCACGTGACGTCATCACACTGTCACGTGACGTCATCACACTGTCACGTGACGTCATCATACTGGCACGTGACGTCATCACACTGGCACGTGACGTCGTCATCACACTGTCACGTGACGTCATCACACTGTCACATGACGTCATCACACTGTCACGTGACGGCATAACACTGACACGTGACGTTATCACACTGACACGTGACGTTATTGAATACTGCTTTTCTGCCATTTTTTGACCTTGTAATGAAATTAAAATTACAATTACTATGACAACAGGTATACTCCACTTGGCTGGTCCAAGAAGTACGAGTTTAATGAGTCTGATCTTAAATGTGCTTGTGATACTATCGACCGCTGGATTGACGACACCGCTAAGGGTATGTACAGATGACTTACATAAGCTAAGGGTGCTCACTTGGGTCATTATGATTTTCCTGTCTGTTCTTTAGTTTAGATTTATCCGTTTAACAACTGTTACCTACTGGTCACATTATATCAACCTTATCATCAGATTATCCCACTAATTATCCAATTATCACTTTAATTACCAATTAATCACTAAAAACACTCAGGTCGAGACAACCTGCCTCCAAACAAGATCCCGTGGGACGCTCTAGGTACTCTTATGTCTCAGAGTTTGTACGGGGGCCGCATTGACAACAACTTCGATCAGCTCCTCATGAACGACTTTGTCAAGTAAGGAGACGGCACATTCCAGTACGATCCCCCTCCCCAAACGATCCTTACATAGAAGTAGTCTTGTTGATAACGTCTTTTTGCAGTTACTCTCTTTATTACGTCAACTATACCTACCACGTTTCTAAATGTGCTATTGGTGATAGGGAAAATTAAACGTTAAAGTTAAAATCATAAAATTACAGGCGTATATTCCAACCCGCTACGTTTGAGTCTGATTTCCTGCTTGTAGACAAGGTAGACGAGTCTGGAAACAAGCTGGTCATCCCTGACGGCATGAGGTGAGTTGTCACGTGATCACTCGTGTTGTATCACATGTTACCACGGATACATTACATGGTTACATTACATGGTTACATTACATGGTTACATCACATGTTACCATGGTAATATCACATGTTACTATGGTAATATCACATGTTACTCTGGTAATATCACATGTAACTATGACTACATCACATGTTACCTGGTTACCATGGTAGTATCACATGTTACTATGGTAATATCACATGTAACTATAACTACATCACATGTTTTACTGTGGTTATATTTGATGTTGCTTTGGTAATAGCACATGTTTCATTGTAGCTGTGATGATGATGAAATACTGATATAATGACTGCATTCAATTCAAGATAATCATTACGTGAATATTTAAATAACTGAATTTTTTATTTAAATAACTGAAGCAGGTAAGTGAATAAGTAACTCCACATTCAACACATTCTATACAGACGAGAAGATTTCCTACGCTGGATGTACAAACTACCAGACACACAGACGCCAGCCTGGCTGGGCCTCCCCAACAACGCCGATCAAGTCATCCTGCAGACCAAGGCGAACACCTTCGTACAGAAGTTGTTGAAAATGCAGGCTGTTACTGACGATGAGGACCTGGCTTACCAAGAGTAAGTATCGTAGACGTGGGAACACGTGTCGTCATGGTTACGTTGTGTCACCTGACTTCATGAAGTTGTCACGTGACACTGCGTGATGTAGTGTGACGTCACACTCTCCCACTTAGTCACCCTCAACTCATCAAAAGATCACAAAAACACACCAAATGTTTGATATCGTGTTGTGTGTTTCTGTGAGTAAAAGTGATCAAAGTGAAGCAAAGTGGGTTTTCAAGCCTGGAGTATTAACATGAGGTTTTACAACTGAAGTTTATACGTGTGTAATATTTACTGTAACTACAAGTATAGTAATATACTATGTAATAACTAGTATACTATGTAATAACTAGTATATAACTATGGATGCAATCTCAATGATCCATTTAATATTGTGATAAAACCTGTTAAAGTAAAAGTGCTAAAAATGTGACAAATTTAGTGAGCACTTCCTTGAAAATGACAAATAAAGTAATGGACCCCCCCCCTGCTACGAAGACGTACTCCTGATATTTCTACTCGTAGTGATATCAGGAGTACGCCTTATCAACTTTAAAGTTAGTTTATTAACCGCCAGTCACTGCCAATACGTGTTAATTGACCACGTGTAAAACATTTTTTATAATCGTGCTGCATAATTAATTACATTTATGCAAATATATGCGACCTGATGTGGAGAATGGTGGTTACACAGACCACCTACTACAAACACCAGGTAACGTTACATGTGCTAGCTTACAACATTGGTGCTGTGCTCTTTAAGATACGTGTTATAGCATATTTTATATCACGTGTGTGTGTCACAAGATACAATCAAGAGTAGAGCTATCTTTTCCTGTCTTGTGCCTGATGTCACAAAATCAAGACATTTCCAGTGAATTTGAGCTTTTTGTTCTATAAACTTTGAAGAGAAGTGCGCGCCGCGCGGTTGCTATGGTAACAATTGCACGATCCTCTTATAATAAAGTTTTGTGACACACACGCTATCCTTATTCCTTGGGGGTTAGCATCTTTGTTGCTTGACTGCATTATTTCATGTTTGGGGACAACTAAAATTACTTTATCTACATGTGAGGAACTCTGCACGTTAAATGTGGGGAGATAGTGTGCTGAATGTGGGAAGAGCGTTTCCAGCTGACAAAGTACCCGTTTTTTTGCGCCGTTTAAATTCTTCCGTTTTGTGGAGCTCCTTCCCCCTACTCGCTATCCTACCCCTTCTCTCTCATTACAGCTGGAAATACTCAAACTATATGTCTCCTTCTGTTTCTCACAGCTGAATGTTCGAAGTTTGAAGCACTTTATTTGCATCTTTACCACTGCACCCCACTTCACAACTCTCACTCCAAATCTTCTTAACTTCTCTTTTTGTTTCTACAGATTGAACCGATTTTATGTTGTGTTCTAATCTCCTAAATCTCTCGATCATAAAAGTGTGGCCTACCGGCAGTCGTACGTGTTCTAGTTATGAGTCTCGGCAGTGTCTGTATTCACTGTAGTCTCTGTAGTTTCTACAGTCTCTGTAGTCTCTGCAATTTAAGGCAGAACTGCTAACACTTCTTATCCTCTCTCTTGAGAGGGTTTAATTTTAATAAAATCGGTCTAAACTGCAGTAAACTTTACAAATACAGTTTGCAGCTAGATAGTGAGTAGAAATTCCGGTAAAATCTCCAGTTTAATCGCTTTATAGTTATTTTCCGGCAACTCTTATACTATAACTCATTATCTTGCTGCAAGCTCCATCTTTGTACTATTACTTGTTTCTCGTTCTATTCTAACATAACAAATGCTACTTTAAATGGTCAATGCTATTGCTAATGCTCAAAGCTTCTTTTAGCTCAAAGCTAACTTTTCAACTTGCCTGCATGCTTTTTCTCTAAAACTAACAACTAAGTACTATATGTATTTATCGAAACTTCTAGATTGTCATGTCTGTTAACCTATAAGTGAACTTGTCATGTTTCAAGATATTCCAAACACAAGGAAATATCATGTACTGTCCTCCTAAGTGTCCGGCAAACTGGCAATCTCAGGAACTAACGCTGGGACCCCCAGTTTTGATTTCAGTGTGGAATCCCAGAAGAACAAGAGCGTTATTGGTGGGGCAGCTCGTCCACAGTGGATGAAGAACTTGGGTGCAAGTGTGGCTGAGTGGCTGAACATCCTCCCCAAGGTACAGGGCGACTAGCTAGTATTTATATGTACTGTGTATGTATGAATATTCCGTTTTACTCCATATCATTGTTGCAATGTACAGTGCAGTGTGTACTCAGATCGCTTAATAATCTTTAACTTAGCATCTTTTAGTTTCTGTTATACTGTTTTCTATCTAATTTGCATAAAGTTCAGTTTCACAATCCCGATACTATCTTGTTTTCTCTAAATGTAAATAAATTTATCAACCCATTGTGTGACCTCTATCAATATCTTCAGGAGCCACTAGCAGCGCTGAAGAGAACTGTTGAGAACATCAAAGATCCACTCTACCGGTTCTTCGAACGAGAATGTACTATTGGTAGGAATCTACTCAAAACAGTCCTGACTGATCTTAACGATGTCGCTCAGGTTTGTTTAATTGTTTAAATCATACTTTTCTTGGAAATTTGACGTGCAGTTAGATTCTCCCATATTAGACCAGTTCTAGTAACGTTTTTTCAACTAGTAACAGTTCACAGTACTAAGTACAGTCTTGTTGATATCATTTTTGTAATAAACTAACCGCCAACAATTTTAAACGCACATTTTTTCCTAACGCACACACGTCAGGTGTGTGACCTGAAGAAGAAACAAACAAACTACATCCGAGGTCTCCTATCTGACCTCCAGAAAGGTATAGTTCCTAAATCCTGGGTACGATACACCGTACCCGGAGGAGTAACCATCAACCCCTGGATCATTGACTTCTCAGAGAGGATCAGGCAGCTGCACAAGATTGTGGAGGCAGCCCAGAAGGGACAGACAGCTCTTAAGGAGCTCACAGTATGGCTGGGTAAGTGTTTAATATAGCTCTACTTGGGGACAGTGGTAATGAAGATCGTGAATAGAGACATATGGCCTATTTTTTTAAAGTACAAAAAAAAGAAAAGTATGTTGGTGACACATCATAGTAAACTAAGGAAAATATTGCGTAGTACTTACACACTCTATTACAACACATGACATATTTGAAATTCCAGGTGGACTGTTCTCCCAGGAAGCTTACTTCACCGCTACTCGTCAGTCAGTAGCTCAGTGTAAGGGATACTCACTTGAAGAACTGAAACTACAGGTATTTACATAGTTTGCTAGCATCTGGTTTCCAAAACGTCGATAACTGAAGGTGGAATAATATAATTTGAAGGTGGAAAGATATACCGAAAACTTCAATAACCGTCCCTTAACCCGAAGTCAACGCCCGATCCCCAGTAACCATCTAGATCCCTAGAAACGATGCCCAATTCAAAACCCACCTTGCCTATTAAACACACCCATCCCAAGTCGAGTAACCACCGATGTCCACTAGCCACCAGTCATCACAACTTACCATAGTTACTTAGTACTTCCTTCCGCAACTCACAAGGTTTCACCCCGCTACCATGGTTACTAAGTACTGCCTCCCACAACTCACAAGGTATCACCCCGTTACCATGGTTACTAAGTAGTAAGTACTTCCTCCCACAACTCACAAGGTATCACCCCGTTACCATGGTTACTAAGTACTGCCTCTCACAACTCACAAGGTATTACCTCGTTACCATGGTTACTAAGTACTTCCTCCCACAACTCACAAGGTATCACCCCGTTACCATGGTTACTAAGTACTGCCTCTCACAACTCACAAGGTATCACCCCGTTACCATGGTTACTAAGTACTGCCTCCCACAAGGTATCGGTACACAATGCCCCAGTAGAGCTAGACAACAGCAGTTTTGGAATATCTGGATTGAAACTGATGGGAGCTATGCACGTGGATGGTAAACTGAAGATAACTGAGGATATCATGACAGACTTGATTTACACCAAGATCAGCTGGGTTAGAGACCAAGACATCAAGATCTCTGGGAAACAGGTTTGTCTGTCTGCCTATGTGCCTGTCTGCCTTTGTCTGTATGTCTGTCGGTTTCTTCGATTCTTACCAACCATTACATACTTGTAACTAAATCTATCACACTTCTAACTAAAACGCAGAAACTCTAACTAAATCTCGCCCACAGATCACTCTGCCAGTCTACCTGAACAACACACGCACCACCCTGGTAGAGACCCTGAACTTCTTCACCGACCAGGACAAGTTCTACGAACGCGGAGTTGCTATTTTGTGTACCGCCCTCTCTTAAAACGTGCAACAGTGCACGTGCAGACTTTAACAGTGCACGTGTTGCGCGACAAAGCTTTTTGTCGCTTGTATTACAAGTCTCTTGAACTCTTTTGAGTGATTATTTTTGTCTGAAATTTGATTTAAGTAACTTTGTAGTTTCTAGTCTGTGACAGCATGCTGTCCTTAGTAAGCTTGTTTGACTTATTTTCTTTTAATTTTTACCTTTAGATGTTTAGAATCTTACTTTTAGTATTAGTTATACTATGAGTATGACTTCAAGTTTATATCAGCAATTGATGTGCCTATAAATTATCTATTAATAAGATTGTGCTAAGAGTTTGTCACTCCCTTTACTTTAAATGTTTAAATCAGCATAGTTTCAAATGTTGTGTATATGATTACTTTTATGTGTAACGTAGACCAATAATATATTTCCATTATTTTTTCTCTCTTCAAGTGATGAAGTTCATTTTATTCTCAATGCTCAAGTAAATTTCAATCATAAGTTGTTTCGTGTCGAGACCCCTGGTTAAAACGCCCAGAGGGCCGCGCGGCAAACTCAAAGTCACACGGCAAATCATAATTTAGGTAGGCAGTAGGTTGTCTGACTTTCAACTTTGTCTGACCTTCAATTGGGAGGAATGAGGAGGCGATCAGGTAAGTATGAAGTAGCCAAATAGTATTACTTGACCCCTGTTTTGACTAAAGCTTCGAGGCTGAGGGCCCGAAAACGTCAGGCTCGTCGCGACCTATTGGCATTGCATAGTCGGCTAGTTTTGGCCCAATGTGACTCATAGTGGGTCAAAACTACACAGTGTGAGTGACGTCCGCGATAGTAGGAACAAAATTATTGCAACCTACAGGCTCGTCTGATTTTGTCCGACCCTTGGCCTCATTGACATTCCTGAAAATAAAATGTGTCCGAAGGGTGCGCGCTGTATAGTAGAAGTATAGTAGAAGTAATTGAACAATGAACAACCTAGGATTCCTACTCTTATAAAATGACAGGCATACAATTACATGTTCTATCGCCAGGTGCCATAATTGTCTGTTGTCGCGGTGATACCCGACTCACGCAGCTAAAGCTGAACGTTAGAACGTTAGACGGATATAATCTCGTCAAATTGTCTGAATTTGTCCGACCCTGGCCTCAATCGAAGTGAATAGAGAATAAAACGATGGGAGGGTGCGTGCCGCTGTACAACAGGTGCCACTGCCTACGCGTAGTTTCATGGGCGTCTAAGCGTCTAGAACCAGAAATAGAATTTTCTCTGGGCGATACAAAGAATCAAAGATCCGCATATTCGCCCGTTAAGGCCATATATATTTACGCGCTCTCAGGAATTTCTGGCCTGCACTGGCGATATGAATTTCTTGTCTGAGTCTGACGTTGTCCGACCCTCATTCGAAGCGAATAGAGGAGAATAAAATGACGGGAGGGTGCGCGCTGCTGTACAATGAATTTCGAACAAATCTAGCCACGCGTGTTGCTCTAAGTCTAACCAGGCCATGGCCAGAGCTTTTTTGCGCGCGCGTCGGATCACACGCGTCACCAGAGCACAGAGGTGCGTAGCAGCGCCACCGCGCGGCGTAAGCAGTAGCACTAGCACTTGGCCTGGTTAACGGGCGATGCGCGTTTAGAATTTCTTCGAGAGCGCGTGATGGCCGCGACAGCAGGTTATCAGCCTACAAGTATTGGGACGGTACGCTGTGTGAGCTTTTGCGTCGCGTTGTCTCAATCTCATGCCTGACTCTGTCCAAGGCGAATACAGAATAGAGGGAATAAAATGTCGGGAGGGTGCGCGCTGCCGTACAAGCGTCGCGCGTCCGTCCTAATTCCGCGCTAAGCTCACACAGGGATATACGTGTTTAGAAAGCCACCAGAGGTGGCTGGAAAAGGCTTGTGGCTTGATAACCTATGGTCGTTGTAGGTTGATAACCTACTGTCGCGGCCATCACGCGCTGTCACGCATTTCTGGCCTGGCGAAGAAATTCTAGACGCGCATCGCCCGTTGATATGGTCGCGGCCATTAAACTTCTGAAATGCCAATAAATCTGTTATCACTCATCACCAAAAAGAAAAAACGCCTTTCATAATCAAATACAAAGTGAAAACTATAAGTATACGACAATGACAACTTAAAGTTGATTAAATATTCAAAGGGAACTAATGCATCACATAAATAATGCGTAAAGAAGAATTATAACCATTGAAATCAACTTTGTAACACTGAACTTTGTAACACTGAACACCTAAACTTCATTTTAAACAAAAATCTATGTTATAGTGTTCCATATAATACTTAACGGTTACATCCTATCAGAAATCAAAACAAATATCAAAACTGCAATCAAGAACTAAACATTCACCTATTTGTTTTAACTAAGCGCTTAAAGTAACATATATATTTTTCCCCAAATGTGAAATGGCTCAATGGATTAGTCTACCTATAGGACTATCCGACAAATCATTTAATTTTACCATTTATATTTCAGTAGTAAAAACGTTATATCTGATCAGGAAACAGTAATTACTTAAACATGGGTTATCTGCAAAGAATCGATAGAAAATAAAACCAAATAATGTTCAAACAGTTTATTGGTTGTAAGCGGGGAGCTTTATGTAGCTTACGATACGCAGCCCCGTTTTATTCTTTCTTAGGCTTAGGGCTTGGACAGAAAAGATAGATGAGGGTACATATGATGTGTGGTAGACAGTAGAAATGCCTGAAATGGGAGATTTGGGTCGTTAAAAAGTAATTGTAGAATCTTTCAGTTCACTGAAAATGTGCGACTGCGAGAGCTTTCTATTTAAATGTAGCGAAAAATAAAATGAAATTCGATCGTTTATTCCTGGCATATAATTTTACATCTAAATCTGATGCAATGTGAAATCGTTGCATTATGACGATGTCAAGATTTCAATGTTGGTGAGGTCAAAAATTATGAACATGACCATTGTCAAGTTGGCAACATGACCGTGGTCACAAATTTAAAGATTCTGATCAAAGTATGATGGGAATGGTTAAATTTGTTAACCATTGGCCATGTAGCAAATTTCAGGATGTCATGGTCAGTTCCTTACCCCCCTCCCCCTAGAAACATTCATATCAGTAGCTACCTGTATAGGGTGTAGTTTCTCTCAAAACTCAAGAAACACAGCTGTATGGAAGCGTAGTTTATCAGGAGGACGGAGCAAACAGTGGTGAGAGCGTCGTAGAACATCTTCATGGCGGTGGAATTTATGAAGTGTGGTCTAACTACTCTTCTTAACTGAAATGGAAGTTTTTAGGGGAGGTCATTATTGAGTCCTGTTCACAGTTAGAAGGACTTCATGTAGTAAATCACAACTTCCTCATTTTCTTTACGTAGATCACCTATCCGATCTCTTAGTTGCTGTCTCACACATTTAGAAAAGAACTTGACAATATGCTTACCTTTCTAGAGGTGAGCAGGAATAAGGTCATGCTCATGAAACACCCGTAATATCCAGGATAGAAACCGTGCCAGGTGGCAGACAGGAGGTATGTCATGGCTGTGGGAGCTATCACCGACCGTTCGTAACATACTCTGAAATTTTTGTTACATTTCTGAAATTTTTGTTACAATCAGTCGAGGATGTATTGTTTGGATAACGGCAAATTGTCCGTCGTCGCCCTTACAGTTCTCAATCATGGAAAACATTTTAGAAGTTTCTACCCGCACTAAAGTTTCCAATATTAGCTAGGTAATACATCACGCGAGTTCACGCTCACAGGATTAACCAAGAACTGATCTAACTCGACAATGCGATATAAAGGTTTGCACTTTACCAACATGCCATCTTTGGAGTTAGGAAGACCTGAATTTCAAGATGAGCTCATTATAATTCTGAGTGTGACCTATACCACGTGGAGTACATGAGTGTAATTAACAATGTGATTAAGGAACTAAATGTTTTATACATTATGTTTCATAAATCACCTTGACTGAATATTGGGTCGTTTATCGCATGTTAAAGGACCGCCCACATACCGTTGCGGCGCGCATGGAATAGAAATAACGAATATTAGGTTCGGCGCAACTTTCACAATCATGTGGGAAGTTCAAGTTTGATCCCAGACTTCCTATAAGTATAACTTAAACAATAATTGGGCAGTGGCTACGGTTTGAAGAAATGGCAGAATCAATCATTGTTTAATTAGAAAAATTGCATTCATTTCTCAGGAATTTTTCAGTAAAATTTAAGAGCATTGGTCATGTTACTAGTGTATCATACCTGACATTGCATGCAATGACATTTATAAAAGTAGCGCGCCAGAAAATAAAGGCATTTCTTTACCACTTTGAATTGGCGCGTTTCAAAATATCATATCCTTACAAATATTCTTCTGGTACGGAAAAAGGCACATTCTACAAGTACATCAGCCCATACCACAATCTCATACACCAGTAGAAACTTACACGAGTTTTAATTTACCTTCTTAACCATAGAGCAGTTCCAATGTTCCAGTTTTCCGTCAAGACCTTCAGAGAGCTAGAACATTCGGTCTTGTGGGGCCGGACGTTCGTGATTTTGTCCCATTTTGCGGACCCATCGTTGTCGTAGCCGTTAAATCCAAACCCGGAGAGATTACTTACACTGTCCGCTGAAGTGGACGATATTTAGTAAGAAGATACTGCGAGAGATTCTGAGGAGCGTCTAGAAAGAATTGACAAACAGACACACAGACAAACGAACACACTTACTAACAATGGAATGGGCAAATAAAGAAGAAACCGACAAAGAACGTTACTAAGAAACGTTGCTAAGAAAGAAACAGACAAACAAGGAGGCAAACGAACAGACAAACAAAGAAACTGAGGAACAACGAAGCAAAAAAAACAGACTCTAAACAGACAAACAGGCGAAAAACAGACAAGACTTACCAAGGATCCAAGCAAAGTAATAATTACACCGGACTATGAAACACGTCAGATACAAGTACCCGGTAATATAAAGATAGGAATGTGATTCTCGCCATTCAGCATCTGTAATATGTGAGGAATCAGAGGAGACAAAATGTCGTAATTTAGAAAACATCACAACCGGAAAAACGAAAATCGCAAAACATTTGTCATCATTACACTAAGAATGATAGCTTTTTGTAGTGATACAAAAACGCAATAAATCAAATATAAATAGAAAAACAGGGAGGGTTGACTAACCGAAGAAGGGCTCCCAATCGGCCGGCAATATAAATGTCCAGGATATAAAGAAGACTGCAACAAGGAATTTAAGTAGAGCAGCTGCAATGCCAGACGGTGTGGGCTGGCCCTGGAATGTAAGGAATTCTTGATGACGATACAAAGATACAAATACCAACAAAAATGATCATATCGTGGATAAAATATCTTATGGAAAGTGCGAAAGGTTTAAGTATAAAAGTTAGCAAAAAGAAGGACGAATGTACAATAAATTGATGGATTCAAATTGACGATTCGACCTGTTCCGAGTTTTTCCCTTCGATAAAGTTGAGGTAATCTTGTAAGTTGAAGGTTGGTCCACTAAGTATACTTGTGAAGCAGAAGGTGTAACTCAAATATTCTATAACTGACGGCGTTCTTCTGTAATCAGAAACCAGGTGTTACAAAGCATCTGTGTTATAAACCATCGCCACATTACAACAGAACATCTCAATTTTTTGTTCACATTTATTCAGCTGTTGGTGGACTTCTCACAGAAGGTGGACTTTAAATTAAGACTTTAACTTAACTAGTTTTAAACTATTTCAACACTACAAATACATCAGATTTATTGAGGATACTCTGTATCACTCGATGACGAGTACAAGTCTTTTTTAGATGGGTTTGTGCATTGCAAGAGGAGCTTACTAACGTTACCCACCTCCTTGTACTGTAAACTGTTATCAGCATGAGTTTACTCAAAGTTATGTGTATCACTCGCTTCACTCAGAAATTACCACTCAACACTTTAGTTATGTAATATTTTAATTCTAATAAATATCTGATAGCAAGAATACCTAAATACCTGATAGCTAGAATTTTTTGGTCACTGTTAAGATCTTCCTCCTTCCTGTGCGTACCATCGTACACGCTACAGGCTAAACTGGTTACTTTCATCGTTATTATCATCGTCGGTCCGGTGAAGTCCAGTGTGTACCTGAATGCAGCCAATCAAAGAGCTGTATTCTAGACACGTGACACGAAGTAGCCAATCAGAGAGCTATATTCTAGACAAACCAGAGCTGCATTCTATACACCTGGCATAGCGAAACTAAACTGAAATACCTATATTATTAGAACGACTAACCAACTAACTTTCAAAGCCCAAATAGTATTGTATCTGCATTTGTAAATTGTATTTGTTACACACTTACACCTGCACTGTACCCATGTTTTTACAGTAATACTGAAGGTGCTCCAGGAAGATTCCAGATCTTTTAACGGAGACCCTCCTCAGTCATTCGGCTGAATCGACCGAAGAAGATTGAATAGGCAAATGCCCTTAGCGCAATCCTCTAGGATTGCCAGATCTGGGAATCGAACCCCCGATATCCTGCATAGAAAGTCGGGGTAGACACCACTACACCACCAACCTACATATCAATATTATGGCCGACCAGCACACAAATTTTTAAAGTTTACTCCTTACCCGATGTCAACCCATTACCTTTCGTAACTCTCAATAATTTGCACATAATTCGTTATTTCCTAGAAACCCCTTGGAGCGAAGCCCCTTCTGGCTGACCCTTTGTAATTTGAATCTCTATCTAGTCAAATGATTGTTCTGTAAATAACAAATAATACACTAGTGCTGCATAACCCTGAGAAACATACCCGTTATAGTCAGTGTACATGCGGTAAATATGAGAGACAGACATGAAGATGAGAGCCCACCAAAACACAGTAAGATGAACGAGTCTCGGAGGGGATAGCAGGAGGAGGAGATAACACACCCCAGTGTCTAGCAGTAGGAGCAACACCTGCCTGGGGGGTCATCTAATTAGGTAATTAGTGGGGTAGTTTTGTGATGAGTTTGGTTATTAAGTAATTAGGATCTTTTAGATGATCATGTCCGACAGGGATATAAATTTTTACCGATAATGTTGGGTATTGTAAGTGGATATAAAACATGTATCTAAAAGAAGGAAATCTGTGAAATGTGCTGCGCTAACACGAATCTGTAAACCTTCATACGTACTACTACTACTACGTACAGTCTGAAACAGAAGACACAGAACGCCAGGCCGGTAATCAGCTGAAACAAGTGACGAAGCGTAGGACCAGCTCGCGCGGGAGAGAGCACTGTGGAGAAGAGCAGCGCGAGAGGGTAACTAGCCATCATGCAGATGAGATAGCGCGCCCGGTCAGGGCCTAGACCAGAAAGTTGGACCAGACTGTCCACAAGGGGGTGGTCCATATCCAAAGTTTGGTCTGGGACACACACTACACACTACAAGGGGGTGGTCTTGTGTTAGATGTTCAGCTGGATTCTCACTGCTCAGTAATACTATAAAGCAAATAATCAAAGTTAGTTTGTGGAAAAGAGGCTGGAGGAATTTGCTGTCAGTTTCAAAGAAATTTCTTCAATTTTTCTGATTAGATAAACACACGGCTATCTTTTTACTATGGTCTTTCAGCTGAAGTCTCACTGCTCAATAATACTATAAAGCAAATAATCAAAGGCACAAAGTTATCAAGTCATAACCAAATTATTTACAAAATACATAACAAAATCATATCAGTTAAAATTCAATTGCCAGCACAGAAAAACATTCCAAACAACAAAATCAACTGAAGATCTAAAAATTCGCATAATTTAAGCAAGATCAAGGCTGCAAGAGTAACAAACGATCTACGTGCTAAATGTACATAGCTTCAACAATCAACATCTAGAGGCATCCAATCTGTTATCTCGCAGAGTAAAAGTTCTATAAAAATAATCAATTTGTGATCTACTCAGTACTCTTCTTTAACACATAATGTTCTTGAAACATGTCTTCACAAAAATCTGAAGTACCTAACTATAAATCTGACCAAATAACACACTTCTCTCCTCTCTCATTTGAACTTCCAATAAAGCACGCCAGCCAGAATCAGTACCTCCACCACAATGATGGAAATTAAAGCTATTTTGTTGGTAACTGCTTTGCGCGCCATGTTCAGCAGAGTCCTCCTTGACTTGTCCAGTGAGGAGTCTGCCTGGTCGAGCATGCCACGCGTGCGCACTAGTTGGTCACGCTGGTTTGCTGAAAGTTAGACAAGATCAGAAATTAGAAGATGTTATGTTGGGTAGAATCATTATTACAAAAACAAGGTAAGTTTTCAAAACACAACAATGGCCTGGCGAATGCCAGAAAAAAATGCTCTTCCAAATTTACTTGAACGGAAATCTAGATTGAATGGAAATCTAGAAAGGGGTCTAACCGAGCTCTGCAGTGATTTCATTGCCAATATTCTCAGTTTCCACCCCTAGACGTTCTGTACGTGTTATCGCTGCCGAGGTACGCTCTACTGCACCCTGATTCCCCAGAACCTGTCTCCTGAAATTTTGAGAGATTGTAATATTGGGTGCTGAATCACACTGTACAGATCAAGTTTCTTGTGTTTGTGATAATCATTTATCGTAGTGTGGAGATTCTCATTGCATGAATTATTATCGAATATCTTCTTATTTTTAATTATTTTAATTTGAATTGAATTTGAAATTGAAATTATTAACTTTTATAATTAAAAGAATTTGAAATTATAAACTTTCATAACAAATACACTTGCACTACAGGGGCTTATTGTCTTCATTGCATGACAAATGAAAAAAATTATACTTCTACTTTTCTAATGAAATTTGTATTGCTGCTTTTACTATTTCTTTTTATTTTCATTCCTACGTTTCTAATAACATTGAGGCATCTGCTGAATACGCTGATTAGAAAATACTTATGTTCGATCAGAAATAGTGTTGGCATATTTCCATATTGTGGTAAGGTTTCTTGGTTAATAAAAACATTTATGGAAGGGATCAGGAATTTTTTACAGCACGCAATAGCGTTGCTCGATGTTTTTGGCTGTGCCCAATTTCTTATTGGTCAATTGCTGTCACATGTACATGATACAAAAAATTTGTTTCCCACCCTAAACACTATTATCTTTCAATGAAATTTGAAAAGAAGCAATGAAACGACACAGGATAAGGCGTACAAACAATAAAGATTTATAGATAGGAATAAAATTATAATAATAGTTTAAAAACTCAACAATCATTTCTAATAAATATACTATAAAAGATTTTTTGCAATACAGCATTCTTTAAATTCGTATCAATCGGCATATATATCATGAGCATTTTTACGAAAGTTGGTTTTAGTAAAAGCATCAATTCAAATATAATTGCACTTTGGCAAGGGGAAGCACATCATTTCACATAACCTTAAATTCTCTTTGATATTTTGTTCAGCAAGTTCATTACATTGGCAGAATGCAGAGAATTGCACCATGGCAGAAACAACTGCATCTTATTTCTGCTCTGACCAAAAATGCTTGCACCTCAATTTCAGTATGTGCCATTATGTAAAGAAAGTTCAAGATATCACAAGGCACATCACAAATACACAAAAAGAGAGTATATTCCAGGGAGGCATTGCACACAAGAAATTGTACTACCATTGTCGGGTTGACAATAACCATCTGATGATGATCAGAAGTTTCATATATGTGACATAGAATTAAAAAATCTGCAGGTTTATATCACTTAAGAAATTATGTAACCAAATTTTAAAGGTCTGAGCAAAAATCTAGCACCTCCCAAAAGCACAAACCATATAGAAAAAACCTTTCGTGTGAAAATATGGCATGAGATTTTTAAGATTGTACATCAAATAGACAAAAGAAGTTAATTCCAATCTTTAAATTTACTGTTGCTGGGATCAATTTACTAATCGATCAATTAACTAATTGGTTGGTAACTAATCAACTTTTCCCGTCTGGTAAAACAAATCCTAGATCATATATTCATTAAATAGCTAGTGTGCTATCATCATAATATATATCACAAAATTTGGAATGCATAGAATAGATTTATAGATTCGAAATCAAAATTACGAAATGTAAATAACTATCATGTAATATTATGTTGTAAAACAAAAATTATAAAAATTAAAAATTATTTCACTTGACAGAAAGGAACTAGTGTAAAAATATAAAACACCAAAACAGAGGAACAGTTCACACGTGCGCTTTATCAAATTGCATCATGCGTGTCTTTATTCCACCACAATCTACATGCAGCATCCCCAGATTTACCAATATATTGCATGAAGTAGCTGTAAAAACTTGATCTGTTCCCGTGAACGGTAAACTGGAAACTGCATTCTTAGACAGCCACTCAGGACAGAAAATTTGAAAATAAGGGCGGTCTGCAGAAGTTTTAAGTGTAAAGCCGCGAAATTTCTGATAGAATCAAATAACTTGCATGTTTCATGACCTTCGGTGATGTTTCTGACAGGAGACATATAATGGACTTAATAAAGTTAGATTTTAGTACTAGCTTACAGGTCCAGTTTAAGATTCAGACCAAGTTTTATCGCATTATGTTTCATGCTCAATTTCATCAATATCACGAAGCTGATAGCAGATGCTTTACCGATATGTGTGCACATCGGCTTAATTAACGGGGGTTTAATGCAGGGTTTAAAAAGCTGTGCATTTTGAGTGCTTACAAGATACAACTTGTCTGCTCGCGTGATCACAGAACTAGGAGCTTATCAGAATGTCCTAGTTACCTCAAATATGTGAGAATTAGTCATCCTTACATGTACAGTTTGTATAAGCTTCTAGCCGATCCCAGCCCGTCATTTTTCCTTCAAAATTGTGGCAAAAGATCCCGTCCTGCGATTATCGATCACGCGAGCAGACAAGTTGTATCTTGTAAGCACTCAAAATGCGTGGCTTTTTAAAACCTGCGTTAAACCCCTGTTAATTAAGCCAATGTGCACACATACGCCTAACAGCCCAAACTCTATAGTTATTTCACTTAATTTATTAGCAATTGACGATATGATATCTTAATATAATCATAGAATTATCAAAATGCTCATAACTATAGATAAATTAATTTGCCAACATGTTATTACATATTGTAGTAAATGGAACAAAAAAGTTAATCGTATGCCTGTACCGAATTAAATGATAACCACAAAGATTAAATATCGTGCCATTTGGCATTGGTACGTCAATTTCTCACTGTACCTTTATTGAATAGAATATATTTCACTAACATAATCGATAATAACCTATTGAAATTTTGATGTACTAACAAAATCATGAAACAAAATGGACCCCACAATTCAACAAAGCTAAAAACTTGTAAAATAGGAAAAAAACTACATTTTGAGTATTTCTCAAGCATTTCTAACAAAAATGCCTGATAAATTAGATCAAGCCAAAGACTCTACAGTAAAAGTAATTTTAAGCATAAAACCCCACAATACAGCTTTCGCAAGTTAATTATAAGTACTTTCTGTACCGAAAAATTAATAAAGGTAAAGAACTATTCATGATTATCATCCCAACACGGAAATAAGGTGCAGGTACTATAGCGTGAATATAAAAATCAAGGCGATAATCATATGAAACGAGGGAGTATTCTTGGCTGAAATAATGATTTAAGAAGCACCCTCATAAATACTAGGTACCACAGTAATTAATACAGCGTAATTAGCAAAAATCAGGAAAGCTGCAATTTAGCAATCAAAGAAAAAATATTAATAATTGCGGTTGATCAAATTATTAACTCAAGTACTTTATGAATCATAGAAAGCCCATGAAAACTTGGTCAAGTAAATAGATTAAGATTTTCAACACATCTTTATGACCAGTTAACAATTCGCAAAATGAACAAAATAAGCTTCAATGCTGCTTTTTATCAATTATTATAATTTCGAAACAAACTTAAGAGGACCCCAGATTACACTAAAATATCGCCTTTCATAATATTTCATTTGCCCAGTTCATTAACCATTATTCAGGTTTTGGTATTCTTTAATGTTAGCCAGAATGTTTGCCAACGTGTTTTCTTTGTTGGGCTCCGGAAAACTCATCTCATCTTTTGGGCTAACAGCTGTTTTGTTGATACCTTAGGGGAGGGGTTTAACGGTGATAAAACATCTATTTACATTTCATTCTCAATGAGGATTGAGGGGAAAAAACTTACCAGGGTGATAAACAGAAAAGAATCAATAAGTTGTTTAACAGTTTTTTCTCAAACTTTGTTGAGTCACTATATTTTGTATAATTCATAAATGATATAATGTTCATGTCAATTATGTGAAATGCATGATAAAAACTTACCAAGCATTTTAAAAATTTCAGCACTAGCAGCATCGTTGGTTCCAATTCCATCTTCCGGCATTGTAGCACCAAAGTTAGGAACAAACACAGGAGCATTGGGTGAAAAAGGAGAAAAATTGGAAGGACTTGGAGTAGATTGAGTCTTAGGTTGAAACGGAGCCTGTGTAAAGTTAGCAGGGGGCATGTGGTTGCCTGTCCAGCAACCACTTTCAGGGACCAAGTTTGGAGAGAAGTCAGAAGAACCAGTTGGACTCAACAGATCTTGGAGTTTGGAGCTTAGGGAAGCATTGGCATCAACATGGTGAGAGCCAAAATGGAGCGGGGAACTTTGAAAAGGTTGGTATCCCTGTCCTTGAGCTTGTGTAGAAGAGGTTAGTAACTCCACAAGCTTGGATGCAATATTGCTGTCCATGCTGTTGATGTTATTGTTGTTATTTAAACCAGCGCTATCCAAAGGTCCTCTGTTGAAGTTGTTCTTGTTGTTAAAGGAGGGAGTAGGGTTGTTCTTGTCTAATTTCAACAAGAACTGTGCTACTTGGGCCTGCGGTGGACTTCTTTGGTTGACTTGGCTTCCCTGAGGCTGATTCTGCAAATGATTTGTAATCATGAGGATTTTTTGGGCAGCTTCTCTAAGGTCTGCAATAGAACTAAAATCAGAGCTACCAGAATTTAATTGATTAATTTGCTGCATCTGCTGCATTTGCTGGCTGGAGGGAAATGGCCTATTTGCTCTACCACGGTTTGGCTGGAAAGAAGACTTTGGCAGATTACACGTGGGACCCATTGACATAGCAGCTTTTGCACTGGAACTTAAGTGCTTGGGAAACGTTGCTGTCTTGGGAAGTCGTGCTATAGTTGGAGGGCGGGAAGATGACATGGGAGGGGAGGGAGTGGTACTGATTCCTTTAGGCATCATTGGACAGTATTTCAAAGTATGGGCATAGTCTCCCGTAGCATGGCAGATAGGGCATTTGTAGGCAAAAAGAATTGGGCATATGACTTTTCCTGCAGTTGACATCAAAGTGTGAGTTGTGTACACACTAGAATCTTCTCCGTTATTCCTACAGAAAACACATACCTGAAAATAAGATTTAAAACCATACAAACATGATCCATTATTAACATAAATCTAACTTTATCTGTTGATGTAGTATCTAGTCAGTGGATCAACTAGAATTACTTTAATCTAACGAGGATTACTTTTATCCAAATTGTTACTTTCGAGATTGAGGTAAGGACATACTACTACACACAATAATTTAAAAACAAGGAAAACTTTTTTAACCTGCTGTTTGGTTGACTGGACAAATGAGGGTTTTGTGTGTTCACCATTCCAACTGGCACCAATTGAGGGTGAGGAGGCACCACTCCAAGATCCTTCACTTGGAACATATGGCACACTCTCAGGAGAGAATAGGTCTGGTACAATGTCAGCCTCCTTGCCAGGCTTTTTTATTATTTTCCATGATTCGTCCCCAGCTTCTTGATAATCTTGTGGATCGAAACTTTGAGGGTCATATCGAGAGAGAGCATTGATTATGTCCTCGTTAAGCATATTATTCACAGTAGGAGACGTCTCTGCAGTAGAAATGCTTTCCAATGAGGGTTTGCTTGATGCAGGAGACTTTATTGGCATATTCAAGGGGGTATATGGGTCAATTTGCATACTTTTAGCAAAATTAGCTGACAAATTATCTTTTTCAGAACTATTACTTGAACATTCACTTTCAGAAAAGTAGCCAGGATCTTTGTTTGTTACAGGAGTGGGGGAAACAGATGATACATTTGTAGTTGGTGCATCTGGAAGGAAAAGAGGTGATGCAGTTTGTGGAGAAAGTAATGCATTACAGGTTTGCTCCTTAAAGCTGGGGTTCCTAACAGCATCAGATGGAATTTCACTTGCATATTGAGCTAATAAAGAGGCAGTCAGCTCATGGCCAGAAGAAGATTCCTGACCTTCTTTTTGGAACTGCTGATTGAAAACAAAGTTTGGTAAGATCTTTGTTTCAGCTTGAGCTGGTAATGGAGTCAAATTGTTCAGTTGAGCAAAATTCTGAAAGTGTTGTAGTGGGTTGTTTTGTACATTAGGAAGGTTTGGATTGAGGTCCCCAACAAGTCCTGCAGAATTCCAAATAGAGTTCGGCTCTAAACCAGAATCAAAATCACCAGAGAGATTGCTGTTGAAGTTGTACATACTATGCTAAAAATTGTGTCTGGTTAGAAGAATGCCACAAACTAATAAAAATAAATAATGATATTCAACTTTTAAGTTTTACAGCATCGCCCAAATTACCATAGAAACAATGAATTCATTGACACAGGGATGGTCAGTAACTACACTGGAAGTTCTCATGCCCACTTTTGCCTTCATTTTTCTACTGAGAGAACTAACCATAATCATTCAAAATTCCGATGTTAAATCCGAGGCTAGGTTGGGCAGGAAGCGCCTAATTTCCTTCTTCAAACCTTGCCCACATTTATTCTTTTCCACTCACTTTGCAATTTCTTAAGTTAGAAACTTATAAATCATCAGATTTGAAATTAATTGCTGTCAATTTCAAACTCAATCGAGCATAGATAAACTGCTGCAAAGTTCTTATTCCTTCAATCAAGTGTTATCAAGAATGTACTCACCTTGTGCTATCCATGTGATTCCAGCTATCACTGAGACTTGAATTTTGCTGTTTGGCTGATTCTATCTGCCTGGTTAAGTTGTTGAATTCTGATTGGTATGCTCTGAGCTTATAAGACAGTTGTGGCCTGCTTCCTGCAGAAGCCTTGTCTACCTGAGATTAAAGGTGTTAATTATTAATTGTTGAGTATAATGAAAAATCATGTCAGATTGTTGTTTAGACACTCAACCTACCAAACCATCTGCTTGCATGTTACTTTCCTTTAATTAATGCTTATTTTGATAATTGACCAATGGCCGTGCTGTGCACTTACTTACCTCTCTTTGCATTTCCTTGAGAGAAACCTCTGCTGCATCGAGTCGCCTGTTAATGTCATTTAACACTAACTTTCTGTTTTCCTCTGATGGTTATCAGTACATAATGGTAAAAATAAATACAAGAGGATGTTCAGTATCAACTAGGGGAAGGTGTTTTCAAAGTTACAAATAATAATTGTTCAAGTTTGCAGAGGGGGTCTGACCACACAGTCAAGCTTTTTTCCAAAATTTCTTTACTTTGTCCCTTCCTATCATCCCCCTTTCACTTTCCTTCCCTCTAGTGTCTGGTATAGGTAGTACCTTGACATGTACTAATAATTGTGCAAAGGAAATTGAGAAGTATAGCTTACTCACTTTGAGTCCGGGCTAGCTTTATTGATACAAGATTTTCGATTGCTTTCTTTAATTCATTGAAATCGTCAGCAGCATTATCAAAACTACTTGAAGCCATCAAAATCTCTTCTAGGAAACAAATGTATATCAGAAAAAATCAAATATGATATCATAGATAACAAATTTGAAGTATGAATATTTCAGTATAATATAAATATGAATTACAATTCACCCCTGTAGAAAAGTTCGATTTGAGGTGCCCTTAGAATATAAAGAATTACCATTGCAGCGCCTTCCTTACATGTTAGATGATATACTCTTTTCCTAATCTAGGCATTGTTACATCGCTTTCAATATCTGATTAAGTATTACAAGAGAATGTTGTTGGGCTTAAGTTGGGTAAGTTCATTTACATTAAAATTTAAAGCAGACCACTCTTCTGTTCTATGGCAAGATTGTAATTCAAGTAAATTTTTCTTTAATTTATTCTTTATAAAGTTGGTTGAGGAGGAAAATGAGATTTGAACTATTCCACCAGCGGTGCCTGACAAAGATCCTAAAAATCAAGTGAATGAAAAGGTTGCACTAAAGATTGGACTGCACGGAACCCCTTAGCTTCCATTCCTTGTTTAACATGCCGTAAAGCAAGGATTTCCACTAAGTTCGCCAGGCTAGGCACATATCCAGATCTTAAGTGCAGAAGTAGTATATATACTTTTGCATCGGTGAATTAAATTTCCTTGTGTTTCAAATGTGATAACACAGTACTCTTCAATCGATGCGAGAAGTTAATAACAAGCTAGTCGTTATGTGAGCAACGGGGCGGAGGAACCGCCACCAGTACGTCTGACCGAACTACTGAATTAATGTAAAAGGTTGCACTAAAGATTGGACTGCACGGAACCCCTT
>JH154850.1:168266-179141 GCA_000226015.1 Mnemiopsis leidyi | reverse complement strand
CGGTCGCTTTTCACTTGACAGGCGACCGCTTTATTTCCCGTATCTTGCCCGGGATTCACACACACACACACACACACACACACACACACACACACACACACACACACACACACACACACGACACACACACACACACACACACACACACACACACACACACACAACTGTTCTGAAACCATGAGACTGTACGATAAAATACCAAAATGGCTCATTTCGGCTGTCCGATGAAAGATTGAACAACTCTCCTCTTATTTCGCTCTCTCAGCCCACGCCAGCCGATGATGTGGCTTCGCCAGCTCATACTTAATTTACATTTGAATAAGTGAGCTCCCCTTGTAACTCGTATGGTATCGTTATTCTATCTCCATAAATATATTATGTGGTTCCTGAGATTACGCCGTGGCTCAGCCCTTACACTTGTAAACGAAGTCGTTGGAAGACTATACTGCACGCGCAAAAGCTCAATCTTGAACAAATTGTCTTGCGATGGACGTACTTTAGGAGCGCGCACGGACGTTCATTAACTCCGGTCGAGGGGTTTACAAAAGATACACGTGGTTAAGAAATCACAATACAAAATTATCTAGAATCTTTGGATACAGTACATACTCAAAAACCCATCCTCAACTGGTAAAATTCCAGTATAGTAAGTTGAATCAAGTCCAGCTTGATTTAAACGCTGTCTAGAAAGCTCCTACTTCATCGAAATAATGTACCAAAGCTTTTATTCATTATCATAAAATTTAATTGATCAATGAGAACTTATTGACATGAAAAATAATCATACATTGAAATCATAAAATGTTTATCAAATATATTACGGAACATTTTCTCAGTCACATCAATTCCCATCATTAATTCAAATTTAACAACAAATTAGTTCTTTTCTAGCTCCACTTGGATCAGCCCATTTTAATCCGATTCAATGTCTGAGTCAAACTCCCACACCTGAAATATAAACGATACGGAGTTAGTTTGGGAGAGGTCGGGGTGGGCTCCACCCTAAGACTTGATTTTACGTCAAAAATTCAACGATAAGCTCAAGACAAAAATAGATGTCCTAATAATAATCGCATAAAGATATTGTAAATCAAAATCAGGGCTTGATATCAAATTACGGACGTGTTGACGGTTGGAGTGAAATGAACATTTCCCTTACCTCATCAAAGTTAGTATTCTCCAACATGTCGGCCAAGCCGGACACCCTCTCCAAATAGTCTGTCGTGTTGAAAACTTCCATCAAAAACTCGATCTTATTTTCCCGGTATTTAGAGATGACCTGAAAATGGGAACATTATGAGCTCAGTAACCCTGTCTTAACTCTTGCTCAAGCTGTTACCCTCCCACACGTTATATCAACGATAACAGCTTCTTTCATTCCAACTTCCAACCTGAAGTGCCAAACGGAGCTTCAAAATATAATACCGGCCCAAATAGTGCTACCCACGCGGGCAAATCAGATTACAGCTTCGTGACGAACATGCTATTAGGACAATTTGAGGGAGATAAAAGATAAGGGAGCTTTACCTGGGAGCTACAAGCAGTACACTTGTTGAAAGCGTGGGAAGCAGGCTGTACGGAGGAGAAGTGAGCCAGGAAGCCGCGGATCTGGTGAGGGACCCGGCCCAAACAGCTGTCTTGTTTCTCGTCATTGAGATCCAGTGTCGCCGGTGCTCGGCCCTGACCGGGGGGATATGCGTCAGGGGCAGACAGAATTCTATTTAATATTTTCTTTCTCACAATGTGACGGACAAGTTCACAAACACGAGGTGACAAAATCTTCAAATATTATCGAAAATTTATAAACCTTGATAACCAATGAATAACAATACAAAGATGGTAACATGTCTTAGACCTGTTGAGGATGTTGTAGAATAGACACCATCAGTTCCACAGCCAAAGATGCGGCGACGAAGGCGTTTCCTGGTCGTGTTACTGTGCACATTTGATCCAGGGTCCGGTCTTTAGTCGACTGCAATAAAAATAGCATTACTTCAATTTTAAGAAATTATTAATTTCAACATGGTTTTAAATTACTAAAATATAAAATTAAACGCCTAGCTTTAAAAAACGCAGATTTCTCAGGACCTCAATTTAATACTCACATCACTGGGTGCTACAACGTCGTTACAGAAATAGCAACCAAGCTGAGTCCCCGATATGGTGCTAGCCCCGATTTGTGGCGGATCCAAAACTTCACTCTCGTCCCTAACTCCGTGCCTCATTACCAGGTAGGTGTCGAACCCTAGCGCACTGTTGATACATATCTGGGGAGGAGCAGGTCGTTGGGAAACAAGCTAAACTCTATCGAAACTCACCAATATTCGCCAATAAAATGACGGGAGGGTGTGCGCTGCTGTACAGTGTACAACCAGTTTTCCAAATTATTTTGATTCGATTTTAGGAAACGTGTTCGATGATTATAAAACCTTGTGTTTAGCTGCGGTAATAAGAGTGGGGAGCCAGCGAGATTCCCTTGTATCAGTCAACAAGAATACTACATCAGCTGACTCCACCAGGTCCTCCAGCTGAGTAATGTCCTCTTTCACTTTGTCCTCCTCTGTGGGAAAACAAACTTAGGTGAAATTGCGCAGATGATCGGTAAAATGCTTTGTCTTAGGGGATGTAATTAGTTCCTAATTGCTCCGAACATATCGCCGGTATCAAAACAAAAGCAGCTGATATTTCATGACAAACCTAATTTCGATACAGGGTGCCCGGGCATGGGTATAGACAGGGTCACCCCGCGCGACTCTGCGCTAGGATTTATCTGCTTGATTCGGGCGGATGCGGTCTCTGCTTTAGGTTTACCGCAATCTTCAAAGTTGAAGAGACTCTGACGGACGGGATTGCTGTAGGAGACTGTCCCGTTATCCAACATTGTAATGTTCTTCACACCCCACCCCTGATGTATTTTGCTCAAGTCGGGCTTTTAATTTCAGCAGAAACAGGAAAGATACAGGTTAGAGATAGAAATGCGGCCAGGCTCGTTGTCAATAATTGCACCGCGGCTTTGAAATAACTATCGATAAAAATGTACAAATTGAAAAACGTCCCTTTTTGATGCATTGCCATCCTTTATATAAATAATATTGAGGAATTCTAAACAACAAAGATTGCTAACCAGTAAACACCGTGCCACGTTGCACCCCAAAGTTCCGCTACCCAAAACCAAAACTTTGAGTTTCTGCAGCACCTCTAGGTCGAGCTGAGGAAGCAGTCTCCATCTCATCAGTTTCAGGTTCAAGTTTACCGACGATTCTGATATCCTGGACAAGTTGACTGAGTTAGGTTTTTACCTAGGGTTACCTTTATTTTAACTAGGTTTACTTCAGAAGCTCACGCAGGAGCTGCGCTGACCTTAATAGTTGCTCTTATTGTGAATTGAAATTCATTATACAAGGCCTAGTCACCAACAAGGCCAACTCACAAACAAGGCAAACTCACCAACAATTAATCTTACAAGATCTAGCTTTACTGAATTTAGTACATCGAGAAACGTCTCCTCATCATAATAAGTCCCAAACCAAGTCCGAGTGCCCGCAATATGAATATTGAAATAAGCTAAGGATTGAATGCCCTCATAAATCTGAGAGGGAACTTGTACTGTGCCCCTTTAAACGCGAGAGCCGCATCATTGAGGATCTCCACTAGAAAGGCACGGTCAGGTCAACTGTTTAAGCTAACATCATAGTACAAAGTAGTTTGTCTAGACTTCAAGGTTGTAAAAGTATTAATCAATTAATTGACTTATGACTAAGGCGGTGAGTCGACGCAAAGCTGACACCTCTACAGTTTTTACTCAGTGGCCCGAAAAGGGCACCCATTCATTTGTACATACTTTCTTACTTGTTTGTGACACCGTGGTTACCATGGTAACCGTGGTATTCAGGCTGTAGCCTGCCTGTGTTTTCTCTATTCTCTAGAATATCATTTGTTTTTACACTGCACAGTTATTTACTGTACTCAGTTAAAGTTGCTTTTAGGTGTTGCTACTCACAGTTTATTTTGTTTTAAATTCCAAAGATCCTTGAAATTTAACACTGCGGAAATTCATACCAACTGCGAAATGTGCTTACAAAAACTCCATAAAATCTTAAGACCAGAGGTGAAATAATAATTATAATATGGCATCCGCAAATCCGTGGAAACGCCATTATATTGGGTCTTGAACGAGCAAATCAGCAGCTTGATGACCTTTACGTCCTTAATTATAATAGCCATTTTCATTTCTGGAAGTTGAACAGAATAACCATCCTCGCGAGTATAAGAAAATAGACGAAGAAAAATAAGAAAATAACTGCTAGAGATTTGCAAACTGAGAGGACAAATAAAGCGCGTTTTCCGACCAAAAACCTTCTCAGACTGGTTTCGTTCTTGTTCCTTACTATTCCACAACTAAAAATGTGGAATAGTAAGGAAAAAGAACAGAACTGTAAGGGATAAGAAAAGTTCGGAAAGTTTTGCCCCCTTAAATGTTACATTGCATTAGCTTCTTGAAGCCAAATCAAAAAGTTGTTACCTCTAGTTTAGATGTGATTATACGCTTTATTTTCTCGTATGGCATCAGTTATGCCTTAAAGGGTTAGCTTAAATTGGTCAATGCACTGTCCAACTTTTGCTGCAGTGCGAAAACCAAAACACCCATGTTTTGCCATTATTTCAAAGAAAATAGCCCACAATTCGATAGTTGTCCACTTGATGCCCGGGTCGGTATCCACATAGAATGTCATACTAATTCGACATGCCAGACATAGACACACCTGACCGTGGCACCTTCGCCAGATGATAAGATACTTTACTGACGGACAGCAAAGTCTTAAGTCCCTTTGTGGTGCACCTGATTCTTAATTATCCGACTGTTCTGACGTCAAAATTAACTTTATAATCATTAAGTGTAACTCCCGCAAACTCGTTTCTCTGTTTACTTCAGTTTTACGATCAATTTTTTTTCGGAGATCGTTAGGTACAGCTTCATTTATTCGACTTTATTCTCTCAATATGTTATACCAGTGAGCACCATGACGCCCGGGTCGGTATCGATTTTATTCTCTCAATATGTTATACCAGTGAGCACTGAGCACCATAAAACATTTAAGCGACTAAACTAACCGATTATATCGATAAGTTCTCTGATAATCGATAAAAATATATTCCAATAGCCGATCATTGGAGGGTCCTTCTTAGCCCGTCCTTGTCGGAGGATAACTTAATAGTTTGTGTATAGTGCGTAATCTATGGCGCTGATTCGGTGCACAACTTGAATTATCCTGTTCCTTCAGAAAGTGCTTTTAGGCTTTTTATAGGCACTCTCCTGAGTAACCATATTAACACACGGTAGAACAATATTGAGAGACACGACGAATGAATTAAAAGCAATATCTATGCTTTCATGTTAGGATTACCCTCCTAACGATCTATTGATATCACACCACAATTTTATCGACAATCAGGGAAAAATTTCGACAATCAGAGAAATATCTCGCCCTCAAAATGTACCAGATGTTTGGTTGCTGCTCCGTCTGCACTATTTTATATATCTTACTAAGATCCGATCAAATATCTAAAATCTTGGCTCTGGGAGGTTGCAACAGCGATCTGATATTAATTATTAGATCCACGTGTTTATTACGCCTGATTTTGCTGACGTCTGTGAGATCGGAAAACCACATACGAGAAGGTGCAGCTGTATTTTGGAGCGGACAGCTCACTTTAAGTTGTTCAGGCACCATTTTATCCATCCAGTAGCTAGAAGGCTAGTAGTGGTGGCCGAAATCCTGCCCCAGAACATCGTGCCCCAGAGCACTTCAACCCAGAGATTTAGCCCTAGTGATGCCCTGCTCCACAAAAGACAACTTCGTTTTTTTAGTACACATGGCCATTATTTGCACTTTGCAGAACAATAACTGCAAATGATCACATCCGATCTTCGGATCTCATGCAATTATCCTATTTAATCGCATTAAAATAGCTTAAACAATATTGTTAAGTTTTTCATTGACAATTATCCTAAGCATCTAAGTTAATCTTACCTCGCTGGATCCATTGAAGCAGAGAGATCAACAAACTTTGACTTGAGTTTTCCTTTCGTGTTGCGTTCCCAGCCAACAACTTTCGGCATTTCTATGGAAACAGTTCCGCATGATCGTATAATTACATAATCGATATTGTAATTAATATCTTAATAGCTTAAGTGATTCATAGTTTACCAGCCTGGCAACGCTCATGTTTTTCGGAACTTCATCGCATGGAAGTATTTATAATTTTCTGGGGCTTCAACCCTCTCGTTCCATGCCTTGCTATTTAGCCACAAAAATATGGCCATATGATTTTGGGAAAAAATTGTTGACTTGCTTGTTTGTTTGTCGACCTAAAGATTAAAATGCCAAAATTATTTCCTTCGTTAAGGTTAGGGTTGGCGGTATTACCACATCCCTATTGGCTACATGGCAGACAACAAACCTAACTTGTCTAACAGCAGTGATATTATATTATACATATCGTTTGTCACAAGCGCGGGGCTACTTAATAAGCGAACTTTATTAACAAACTCCACACAATGCCGGATTACCAGACGACTATAATATGGGGAATTAATTGCTCTTTATATTATCAGAAAGCAAAATCAGTTATCCCTCGTATATTGTTTTATTGTTCAACCGTTTTATAAATTTTGACACATATTCATATTAGTCTTTTACTTTTTCAATTAATAGACTAAAATCATGATTTGAATTATGGTTCTCAAAATCATGATTTGAAATACTGACCAAATCTTACACTTTTAGCAATGGGGGCATTGGCAATCAGGATGCGCCTAAAATGTTTAGAGTGCGAAACCCAGATTCATCCCAGGACACTAGTTCAACCCATCTGTACGCCAAAGCCTTTATCATTTGGGGCAAACTTGCCAGCCACCACCCAAACATTTCAGTAAAATGTTATAGTGTTATACGTAGACGTCCGTACCTGTCTTTGAGAGAGGTTCTAGTTCTATCTGCAAGTAGAGGGAGTGATCAGCACTCTGCAGACCCGCCACTTTGTTTTCTCTTAGACATATCACTTTTACCGTTCTCTTTGCGTCCCTGAAAAATATATAATTATAAGTTTTCAACGCGCATACAGTAGTCCAAGTAAACACTACCTTCCAAAGGTGGAATCATTGTCGTTTTGATCGTATGATTATGATCAACTCAAGTTGTTGCTCTCTTTTTTCAACGCATCATGTTAAATTCGGCCACATAAGCTGGACATTGTTCTTGCCCGCCATTTCAAAATTCAAATACCCCCAAAAAAACTTGCACGGAAAACATGCTGAGAAACATAGCCTTAGTCAGTCAAAAAGGCTACGCACACGGATCAGCTAATTTGGAGGAGAAGACTAGGATATCTTTATAGTTTATACGGGCTCGATATATAGGGCAGCGTTAAACTCCCTCACATTATACAACATTACAACGAAAAACTTATTGCATTAGTCCAGGTGTGTGGTAATCCATCCAACTTGCGCAAGATTTAGAAAGGATAGTCTATCTCTAACTAACTTTCCAAACAATGGGCGTTGCATACGTCATTTCACTTATTTCTAGACTCTAGAAGTCAGAAGTCAACGTGTTTTTGAGAGTAGTACTAAATTATACCCATGTGCATAGCCAAAAATTATTTTTTTGCTTTATAAGTTCAGTGTGAAAATGCATTTTCGCTTTGTACTCTGCTCAATATAAACTAAAAATCAAGTCTCCACGATGATCAGGACCCAAGATAGGGGAAATCGCACTTATACCAAGCCGTGCCCAAAAAGCAGGGCTTGTACTACCCCCTCTCACGACCGACACTTTAAACCATGAACCATTTCCAATGCTTCTTTGCCTCGGCTGTTAAATTTCGGTTAAAAAATTAAAGGTAAGATTTCATCAAATAAAGACACTTTATTTTATATACGTCGTGAGTGTTATAATCTTTGCTGAAGTTTCACATCGCCCGAGTAGGTAAGAAAGCTCCTCTGTTTGGTTTTGAAAAACGTGATCTTGAGAATTTGCGGCTGCAAAAACAATGTAAAAGACCTCACCCCTAATGTTTTCATCAGCTTGGTGCATTCTTTTAAGATAAAAATGTCGAGCTCCTTTGTTTGACCAGTACCTCTCGTATATTTACAAAAAGTTTATCAGGGTAAACCTATAATTCACCCCAGAACAAAGGTGGATATATTGTTCTCCAACACTTGTTTACGAACAATAAACCATCTATACACGTTATGTATTATGTAAGAACAAAAACGGAAGAAACACTTACAGATGAAATGAGGCAAGAGCCAGGAGGTTACGTAAAGGCCAGCCCGGGTGTTCACTATCGGTACTCGGGTCGTTCATCAGCACGTACTCCTGAAAATAACGCGTTTTTATCCTATCTTGCCATTTGGGCCCGAAGTGTCCAAATGGCAAGATTGTTTTGATACATTTTGTGCACGTGCACAAAAAGCACAAAACAAGGGTTGGCGATCGACAGCGCAAATCGAGATATTGTGGAATATTAGCTAAAAATGTGTCCGTACGTCCGTGCGAAGCTCCTTTATCAAACAAAATCATCATGTTTACGTAACAATCATAGGTTTTAACTGCCTCCGGCAGCTAAACGAACTTCACCTTATGCAATGCTTAGATAACTTTCAGGTACCAACCGGTATTCAGTGCTACGTCAACTATGAGACAGGGCGCTCTCTCGTCACTCGTGACGGGAGGCTGATTTTCTTCAAGCAATGGCGGGAAGACTCGGAAAAAAAATAATAACTGCCTCGATTAGATGTACGATCAAATAAGAGATACGATCAAAATTCTTTAAACTTAATTTTATTCAGTTATTTCTCGATTGTCAGATTAAGAGATGAATGTAACACGATTTTAATAACAGCAGAAAAATTTTAATAGACAAAACCTTATTCAACACAACGAAGTATAAATAAAGGTAGCACATACAATATCAAAATGGCGACGTCATACAGACTCAAGATATTAAAAACAAAGTACAATGAAAAGAACCCGCAATTGTGTTCAAACTTTTGGCGTAGAGTTTTAAGTCATGCATCGAACGACTGCATAAACATTTGCACGTCTGTATTTACACACGCAGAAAATTAAAAATGGACAAAAATTACGCCCGACGGTGGTGTGCGAAATGTGAGCTTCCTGTTGCAGATTTTGATTTCTCATTTCGCGAATTGCAATAACAATGTCAATAATTAGCGACGTCATTATACGGGAAATTCAGCGGTTGCCTGACACATATCATTATATCATAAGATTGTGCAATTAATTTTGCATATTATGTATATCATTGGATAAATTACCCAAAGACACTTTTTCCATTATTCGCGAATTGCAATAACAATGTCAATAATTAGCGACGTCATTATACGGGAAATTCAGCGGTTGCCTGACACATATCATTATATCATAAGATTGTGCAATTAATTTTGCATATTATGTATATCATTGGATAAATTACCCAAAGACACTTTTTCCATTATTGCCGCCATGAATATTGCAGCACTTACGTATCATTTTTAAACTTATCGCCTGTCAAACGAATATGGTATTTTAATCCTATTTTAGAGAAAACGTTTCGCGTTTTGTGGACGAGACTTTTTTAAAGATAGATCCACAGAGTCCAGATGACTAGACAAATGTCTATATGGGAGAGAGTTCCTCCCTACCCTAGTTCCCAGTCTAGCATGTTAACAAATGATTTAGTCAAAGGAGCACATACGTTGCAGACAATCTTGTGTTTAGAGTGACGATCAGTGACGGAATCACCAGATGGATGAATATTTGTTTTTTCCAAACACCATACTGTTGAATATAGACCACGCACCACGCGTATGCCATTTCCTTATGTCAAGACGGAGACAATAGCCGGCTTTGTTTATCTTTACAAGCAAGACGTTGATCAGGCGTGCCTTCCTTGCCTCTTGTGTGCTTGTTGAAGCAGTCAAGACGATAAATAACCTTGTACGTGTTTTCTTCCCCTCATGTCTTGTTTTTTTTTCACGAATCTTGAATCCTAACTAATCGGTTTTTAGTTTGATCTTGTTATGTATTATCACAACTGCGTTTCCTACAATTAAACTCCCACTATTGCTTTAAAGACAATATCCGTTTCTGTTTCCTGACCTAGAGCTCAAGAGGTAACAGTAATAGTTAAAAGCGTCATCGTGACAACTCTTATTTTTTATTGTTGTCGTTACTAACTAACCCCTATCGCTGTTGAGCTTATAATCTTTTGTGATATGTTCTCACAAAGTTTCTATCAGTTAACAAAAAGATCAGCTTACCATTTGACCCAGTATTTTCTCGCGATCGTCTATGACGTTAAACTCTCTGTCCAAAAAGGCTGCTCCTGAAACGATTTTGTCGTAATATTAAATATATTATTCAACTTCAGTTGTATTACTTTGCTAATTTTTGAGTAAAATTAATATAGTAATTACACCGTAGTAATACCACTGGAGTGGTATTACTTAAGTAATACCATTATAGTAATTACACTCCAGTGGTATTACTAATTCATATCCCGAAATCGACCTTAAAACGCGATTCTTACCAATTTTTTTCTGCTTTGGACCGTTAAGTTAAGTGCAGAGCGGGCCAAAATTAAATTCCGATGTTGTTTCAATGTGTATCTAGGTCCATTTGGTTGATATTGAGAAGATTACATTAAGTCAAATCACATTCAGGCCAATTTTCTGTGAAAATTTCTGCATTTTTAGGTCTATTAAGGCCCTAGAGTCCCAATATAGGTAATTCTCAATGTAATTCGCCCACCTTTTTCGTTGACAAAAGGGTTCGAAGGGGTGACAAAAAATGTTAAGTAAACTCTACT
>JH154850.1:155752-168256 GCA_000226015.1 Mnemiopsis leidyi | reverse complement strand
CTAGTAAATGCTTGATTTCGTCTTTACTTTCCTCTTTCAATTCTTGAGAGCTTGAGATATTAACTTGAAATTTTTCATTTTACCCCAGCTGTTATTTACAACGCAGTTGAATAATACAGTAATACCACTATTGGTATTACAATTACCATACGTAATTCCACTCGCAAGCTCGTGAAATTACTTCAATAAATCCACTCGCAAGCTCGTGAATTTATTGCATTAATACCACTCGCAAGCTCGTGGTATTAATATGGTAATTGCACTACCAATAGTGTTATTACCGTATATAAACATATAAATTTATGAATATTGCCTCCATCCGTAGTCACGGGAAAGTTTGCAGCTCTATTGCATTTGATAATTTTCAAGTCGATTCTGGAAGTCTTGTTAACTTGAAAAGTATTTTAATTCTACTTTAAATAAGAATTTAGATAAGAGCAATAAACAAGATAGAAGACGACAGTGAAATTCACCGACTGAAACCAAAATCTACAATCGCGCGTGCATGTAAAACACGTGTGCGCAATTTGTACCTTCAACAAGTCCAAAAAACGAGCGATATACCCCTATAACTCTGCCTATTTTCACGGATCTTTTTAATTTTAGGCTTTTCTAAATTGTTTGTTTCATAAATTGTATAATTCTTCCTTCATCCATTCCAAATGTTAAGTCAAGTCGAAGGGAATCTCACCTAAAGTTCCAAGAGAACGTATCTTTTCTTTTTGCTCGGTAGAGAAGCTCTCCCCTAAAGTGGCTCTGGTAACAATGTCAGCTGTTGAGGTGACAAAAGCTGGGTAGCAAAACCAGTAGCTGTACTTGTACTTCTTAAGGTCCGCAAAGCAGACGCAGTAAAACTGGTTCAATAAAGTTGGGGTTGTCAGCGCACTTCCGTCATGGAAAGTAGACCATATCTGAAGAATTTTGGTCTGGTTCGTCTGTAACATCATTGTTAAGTTTGTCGTATAAATAAATCCTGACTATAAAATAAATAAGAATATTAAAACTGAGGATTAGGAGCTACACTACCAATAAGGCGGGACATGATCATAACGACTAAAGATACACGAGGGAAATGATTCATGTCGTACCTTCTCACCAGCAGATTTGAGAATCCCACTGAAGTCCTTAGCTTTAAACTCCTCGACAGTGTTGGTGTTGAGTATAGTTCCGGTGTACGGGGTACCGCGGTCTACTGGCTTGTTCGTGAAACTGTCGTAAGATAGCGTCAAGTGTGCTGGCAATCCTGGCTTGCAATCTGGGAATTAAGTAATCAAGAAATGGTATGATACTTGTGTTAAATATCATCTGTATGATTTGAATAGGATTAGATGTTTTTATATGTCAACAAGAAATTTTTAGTCTTAGAGACATGCTGCATTCTCAGTGGGATCTAAATTCCACAATTTATAGGTAGTTAAAGTTTAGTAATAGTGGTACTTGAAGGGCAGAGATTTACCATTAGTGTAAAAAGCGTTGAGAGGCAGAGGTCGCTCATCCAACTTAAGTTCATCGAGCTTCTTAGCATTGAGTTGGGTCCAAAATGTGTGGTCTATGGAACTGATGAGGGGCACATACTGAACTGGAGTTGACATCGCCTATAAATTAGAGGAGTGAAAATAATAAATTATCAACAATTGATATTTCTATGATCAAAAAAGATGTTGTAAAAGTGAGCAATATATTTACGTCGGTAACATTGAGTCGGTAACATTGCCTGATTCACGAATGACTATTAAACCACAGGGAGACAATTGAACTTGATCCAATTACTTTAATTATAAGGAGAAAAAAGGAGAAAAGTAAAATTGCATCAATACAGTAAGTCAATACATCAAGAATAAGAACTGTGATTTAATTTCTCCAATAAAATTGCAATCCTCTTGTTCGGTCATTCGAGGAGCCTCTCACGGTTGCTTTTGTAATGATGTTATGATATACGGTAATAGATTGTGGACATAGTTGGTTGAAACTGGAGACCAGTTTATGAAGTTTATGTACGATTCCAGGTAATAATAAAATCAGTGAGTCATCGCTGATGGATTACATTTCATTTAATCGAAGATTGAGGATGTTTATTTATTCGGGTACTCCACTTTCTCTGTAGCCAGTGCGATCAATCTTAAACTGCTTTTCGTGATTATACAGTTACAGTGTGCACATTTTGCTTTGGAGTTAGTTTTGACTTTTAAAACGGGTTCAATTTCATATATTTTAGTTTCAGTGGAACTTTCTAATTAGGCTCTGAAGGTATCCTCAAATTTCATATACTTTATTCACGAATCTCTCAAGTATTTAACAGGTTTTCCCTAAGTTATAGACAAACAATCAATCAAGGCTTGGCAACTATTTGACCCTAAAATTGCAAAACATTTTCGCTCAACTTAAATTGAGCTCATACCACAAAAGAAGACTCTAATTTCAATCGAACCCTGGATCACTACTTATTATGATGTCATCAGCACAATTCATCAAGTCCGGAACCTGATAAGTCGCTTCACCTAACGGAGACATGGAACCTGACGTCGAGACGCTAGTCTCAACATAGCTCCCGTCTCTGATTGGAGACGAGGGAAAGTCCATGTCTCTCTCGGACCCCGGAGACCGCATATTGTCTTGTTTTCTTGCAGATCTAGATCTTGAGTAGACCTTTTGTCTGTGTTTTACTATTGATGTGGGGACGATCTCAGTTCTTGACACGGATGTGGGGAAATCCGGATTTTTAGATTCTGATAATCCGGGGCAGTCCGTATTGTCCGGAATTGACTGAGAAAAGTGAGAAGTGTCCTCCTGTCGAGGTGAAGGGTGCTGGGTCTGACAAGATGCGGTGTGGTGTGAGGGAGGGTTAGTTTGAGCTGAATCATCTCGGTATTTTCTGTGGGGACGACTCTTTCGTAAACTCCTCTGATTTAGCCTCTCTCGTGGTTTCATGCTGTGCTGAAAATTGGGACAATTTATTGATCTACCATCGATGCCAGCACCAGTAGGCTGTCAGAAAATTACGAGATGAAGAGCAGAGACGTTAACTTAACTTTGATAAATTGACAGTCAAGTCTTCTATCGTTAGTCTAAAATTATTCAGTGCGGTTTGAAGCATTTCAAAGCTTATTATTATTAGCAACTCACGGGTTTATGTCCTTTGTGTTTTTTAATGTTGTGGGACCTAAAGCCACTGGCTGTCGCGTACTTTTTGCCGCAGATGAGACACTTAAACCATTGGTCAGGTGCGTGTACTCGTTCGTGTCGCCGCAGCTGTGCTGCAAGTAATTTGAGGAATTGATGATGTTTCGATTTAGTCTGTTAATGGTTTTAGCATATCATTTTCATAGCTTATTATAACGACATTATTAAAATGGAGGTCGATCAGATTACTAATATTATGTAATTTTCTGAAAAAAAGCCCGAATGTAATTGTATTTTGCGTAAAGATGACTGTTGCACGTGTCCTAAAGCCAAGCTTGATGCAATAATAACTCGATATGACAATTATATGTACGGTCATTGACCAACAAAAAGGCACCTGTTACGGCAGAAAAATATTATAACGTTAACGGTAGCTGATTTTTGATGATATATGGCAAACTTTTCATAACTATCTTACAAAATTGAAAGCTAAGCCGGGACCCTAATTGAACCAGCTCGTTATTGCTCTTATTTCTGTCACCCTATGTAACTTGGTTTGACTTCTTTCTTAACGTACACTGACTGTTGAATAAATATCTAACTTCTCAACGTAAACTGAGGTTTTGAAATTCTACCTTCTTAACCAATAACCAACCTTGTGTGTTGAAGCGATCTTTACAGACGACGCAGTTGAACTTCCGCTTGTTCTCCTGGTTCAACATGTGGTTTAAAAGTCCCTGATTTCTCGTAAAGCTCTCCCCACAATACGGACACACAAAAATCTTTGTTTGCTGACAGCTGTGTTCCTCGAAAGTTTCCACGTTTTTAAAGGTAGCTTTGCAGTCCTTACACTTGTAACACACGTGATCAACCCCCTTCGATTTCCCGCAATTCGGACATTTCCCGTCCTTTTGGTGGAACTTCAAGATGTGATCCTTCAGACTTCCACCCCGTGTGAACGTCTTGTCACAGTAGCAACACGCAAACTGTTTGGGTTTGTGCGTGGCAGTGTGGTTCTTCAGACAGTACGAAGATTTGAAGCCTTTCAGGCACACCCCACACGTGTAGAGCCCCCGGTGTTTGGAGAGGTTGTGATCCCGGAGGTTATCCGGAGAGGGGAAGATCTTATTGCACTCCCGACAGAACGTCTGGGTGTAGTAGATGGGGTTGTGGTCGGTGTTTTCAGCTGGTTCTGGGAGTTGTTCTTCAAACTGGATGTTGTCCGTTGTTTGGACTTCTTCTTCTGGGGGGAGTTCTTCGGGGGCTTCATCAGGCTGAAAAGTTTTTGAGTTGTAAGTTAAATTTGATTTGGATAGCTTCAAAACCCTGAAATCATACAGCGAAAATCATTTTTAAAATGATGTCATTCATAAATTGTCAGGCTATAAGCACACCGTGAGCGACAGTAGTACAACGGCTAACGACAATAATTCAAGAATAATCGGATCCAAATTCCAGTGTGAATGAGACAAAATTCCCCAAAATATTTTATGATGGTGACTTCATGTCATGATCAAAGGAATGAACCGACCACACTGAGATTGTATAACCAGACCTAAATGCAATATTCTCAGACGTTTGTTTTGAGTTTCGTTCGTTTAGAGCTTTGTTTGTTTTGAGCTTTTTTCGTTTAGAGCCTTGTTTGTTTTGAGCTTTGTTTGATTTGATGTACCTATTGCTTGCGCTAACTTATGTAGAAAGTCGTGTGTATACCTGGTTTTGATTGGCTATGTGATAAGTTACTGGTTCATCGTTGTGCTCCCCTCCTACTACCAGAACTGACTCTGAAATTGTTAGTTCAAGATGGAGAAAAATTGCATTAATGAGAAGTAAAAATGTTTAATTTACGAGATTTTGGGATAGGAGATTGATTCATAATCTTTTGTATTGCAATAATTTCAATCATTAAGCTGATCTTCTCAAATATTTTTGAGGTATTTTATGAATCAAAGAAAAGTATCGGCAATCTGCTGTGCCTTGGTTTATATCCTGCTGATAAATACAGGTACTATTATCAAATTTACTTTTTTCAATTTAACAACATATGTATAGAAAATAAACAATGCCTGAGCTCAACTTATTTCTCATGCGACTTATTCCCAAAAAGAAGAACACAGGCCCACAACTGCACAACACAAACCACCTGACTTACACCAAACAGGAGTGGAAGCTATTGAGTACGTGTTTACACACGAAACAGCAGCCACAAGTAACAGTGCTGGAGGTGCCACCGGCTACTTTTACACCTTACTGGGAAACACCAAGGAGTCAGGAGAACATGAGTGTCAGGGAAGCAGGAACAAGGGGAGTGTTGGATCCTGTACGGTTACAGACGGGACAGATATCTGGGAGGTGATGGGGGTGCGGATACGGAACAGCGGGACAGACGCCTGGACCTTTGTCAAGATGGAAGTGAGGATTGAGGGGGTGTTGTGGGGGACGTGGCAGGGGACCCAGAAGATTTCTGATTTGTCTGCCAGTGCTATTGAGTTTACACGGACTGGTGAGTTGGTGTAGACATGTAAAACTTTTGTTTTCTATTGTGACTTACAATTAATTTTCCTGTTGTGAATCTTGCATAACTTTTACATCACACTTATAAAGTCTTCATCACCTGACTCAACAACAAATTTTCTGTCTGATCTTAATATCTACGGAAGTTCTTACAATACAACCACGCGGTGACATATCACATAATGATGATATTTAATGAATATGTATTCTGACGTTACCAGTTTTCGACCAACTAAATAGATATTTTAAAATAGTTTCAGCCTACCAGTACCGAATCACTTATTCAATATGGAGTAATGCCAATGCAAGAACAACAGATGCTCAATACGCTAAAATAAGTGGAACTAAGGGGGAAACCGTTGAGAAACAGTGCGAAGCGAACTTTAACGTTATCAACCAAGATGTGACATGCATTCTGTTCAGTGATGTTGATATCGGGTACTACAGATGTGTGACATTGAGAACTGGGGGGAGTGATGGAATTGATTTGACTCAGGTAACTATATTAAGGGTCTTGATGATGGATGACATGATTTATCTGACAGGTTAACCGACATCTCACTTAGTCAATGATAAGTATACTAGGGTATGAAAATCAAGCAGTAAAACTCACATTGATTACACATGTGCTCGTGAATATTTTGTGTAAGTAATCAAGCTGAAGGACGTGGGTATAAGCATTAGCTAGGAGAGATTATGGTTAAATGTTATCGTTATTTGTACAGGGCCCATTTTTCCTGATCACTTATTATATTTTCAGATAGCAGTCCGAGTTAACGGTACACTCGTTCACACGATTGTAAAACCAGAGGGCACCAACTTTATTGGACTCGACAATTCTGAGAGCAAGAATTTTTGCAAGGACCGTAAGTTAACAAAACCTCTTTATATAGAATTCAGTAAAAACCCGGTAAGCCAATTTTAGATAAAAGGAAAATACAGCATTAAACTACATTACCTATTAATGTGACATATCAAATTATATTTTCGGTGATTTGAAAGATGCAAATGCATTAGCAATTCATAATCTTATTGGGACCAGAGTAAGAGTCCTGAACATCTTTGTTCTAATGTAGCTGTTGCTGGCCACCCCAATCTTATAGTACAGTTTAATCCTATGCAATTCTGCCGCCATTTTCAATTTTGAGCACTTTAGCAGCCTAAACATGATTTGTCTGCATTTTGTTTATTGATTTCCCAGTGTAATTCTGTATTGTTTGATGAAAGTTTCAAATCAAATCATAAACAACATCAGTGGGCATCAATTTAGACTTGAGTCCAGATTTTTCAACTTTTCATCGAATTTTTATACATTTTGATCAAACACTCCGTATCAAACTTTTTGTAGACTATAAGCCCATGCTCCGTGCAGCCTTGTTCTCGATTTCCGACATACTCAGCAAGTCCAAATTTTTCTTCGTTTTCGTCATACACAACGTTTGCAGTATCGTAGTGCTCGGAATCTATCCCAGCTTCCGGATGAATTACAATAAGAGAGACAAGCTGATCAGCAAAAACGTAACTCTTCCCTTCTTTCCGTCTCCTTGACAACCATTTTGTAAAAGCAGTCCCTTGAATGAGCGACTTGGCAGGGGAATCTTCAGTCTCCAAGAAGATAGAGTCCCACTGTTCCATCGTCAGACAGTTCTCCTGCTCCAGACACGGTTCCCATGGTACCAGGTGAACTACACAAGAGTTGCAGAAGTGTCTGAGTGTGAGGTGGGCTGCCAGGGGGTCACAATGGAAATTAAACTCGGCCCACGGTGTAACATTGCCAACCTTAGAGCAGGATCCCATGATGTAGATCGACTTTATCAGGTTGGGAAGTTCGGGGCAGAGTCTTGTTGCTATGGCGATGTTTGTTAGTGGTCCAAGGGCGACCAGAGTTACTTCACCTGGATTTGATTTTACTATCTTGACGATAGCGTCAGGGGCCGAGATGTCAGGTTCGGGATTTTTAAAAACGTTTACAGGAATGATTTCGGGCACGTCATTCATACCGTCTGAACCATGAACAGCAGTTTGAGCACCTGCTTCGTGCAGGTAGGCGGTTTGAAGACTACAATGTGCTCCGTTATAAACAGGGATGTGATTCATACCAAGCATATCTAAAATCCTACATGCATTTAGAGCAGTCTTGTTTTGGGAAGTGTTTCCAAAAACGGTTGTGATGGCAACTATATTGCTGAGCTTAAGCAAATGAGTCAGAGCATGGCAATCGTCTGTGCCCGGATCTGTGTCCACCAGTATTTTCATTTTTCCAAAGTCTTTGTTTCCCTTTCTTGGTTCTTGGCTAATCTGGAGATTTGAGTTTAGTTACGAAAGTAATAAAACTTTTTAAAAAGTAGACGATAACATGAATATAAAACGATTTACAAAACAGTGACATGTTAAATATACTCATGATGGACGAACTTGTATTGAGATTGGGATTTAACACGTATTTGTTCTTACAAGGTAATACAATCGTGAACCTCTGGTTTGGATAACCACAAATAAAGAACATTTTCCTCATTTAAGATTAGCCAGATTTTATTTGAAAATTGGCAATATAGAACCCAATAATGTTAGGGTAGGTAAATTCAAAAGGGTAGGTAAATTCAATCACGGCATTACTTCATTACAGCTACACTGACTCTTCGAATCAATTGTGACGACATTCTGACGCTTTACCTTGATGGAAAACAACAAGAAGCAGCAAACCTTCATCTTTGGAACATTGAATCAACAATCGAGACGTCGACTAACTTGGGGATGATAGCGACAAAATGTCAAAATACTGGTGGCTTAGCGGGAATATTAGGATCGTTAGAAAACGAAAGGGGAGACATTCTTTTTGTAACCAACACGGAATGGAAATGCTCCTCTGCTTTTGAAGATGGATGGGAACAGCCAGAGTTTCAGGATACATCAAGCAATTGGCAAAATGCCAACAAAGTGTCTGACCACGATAGTACATTTCTCTGGAAATCTTTGATTGGTAAAATATCACTGAACGCTGACTGGATCTGGTCCCAAACCCAGACAATGATAGTTTACTGCCGTGGAAAGATCCTTTTTAAAGGTAAATGAAATTAATTATAACTCTTCTCTAATCAAGGTAACTTTGAAATACATTTACCTATCAATACACTATACACAATACCCCACACATTTGCAATCAACAATCATTTTATCATCATCATATCATACTATATGCTATATTTTAGTCAGCGATACAGTAGCTAGCATGGACATATGACAATTCAGTGCGACTTAGCTGACCCTCAACTAGCGTTCCAAATGCTTTATCTTTCCTTAACAAAGATATCTTCCATACGGAAACAAATCAGTGGAACGACAAGTTCAGTTTTTTTAAACCTCATCACCAGATGTAGACAGCAAGTATTGTTGAATGTTGCGCACAATTATGGTAACTCCCTATTAGGGAGTTTACTTAGAAGTAAACTTACCTTTAATCTACAAATCTGGACAAAGAAGTTACAATAACCTGTTGGGAGTTGGATAAGCTGGTGCACGACTTGACCATCAGTGTTGTTTGAGAGGAGTATGCATGTAACGTTCTCGCTTGGCGTAGCAGTAGAGTACACAACATTCCTATCGGATTCGTCCTAGATTTGAAGTTTTTAAAATTATAAAATCCTTGAAATGTGAAGTCATGAATAAGTCAGAAGTTAGGCAATTGATTCACTCGAACCTCCATTTTTAAATGACACCGGACTATAAAAATGTTTCAAAGATGGTAAAACCTAATAACAATGTTTCATATTAGGGCATCTATTTTCTTACAGAGTGGATCTGATTTGAAATATCCTTTAAAGCATCAAAAGCTTTTTAAAATTGATTAATGTATTGATGTGTGAAATTCCATTTTATTAAATAATTTATTGATTTCATAACGATTTGAAAAAAATTTGATTTATCTAGACTTAGAACATGGCAAATGGTTTGGTAATTTAGGTAAGACTACACACAAATTTGATTTTTCTTTTTCACTGTGGACAAGGATGATATAGGTATTGACCATTGAGGGTAATCAAATCATGAATTTGCTGTTGATATTCCTATTGCAAATTGCAGAAGATAATAATGAGTTTTAAAAAAATAAAAGATAGGTATTTATTGGGATAAGTCATAAGATACCTTTCTCTATCTGTTTGACGCCAAACCTGATTTGAAGAAATGGCAACAGTAGTTGTTTCTTCCATTTCACTGACAGGAGTTAAATCGCATTTCTGTGAAATACTTGCTGGTGGCTGGAGTAAAGTTGTTTGAGAAAAGGTCGCTTAACAAATTTACAAGATCCAAAAGTTCAATGAAAAATGATATAAACATCGTAAAAATAAACAACCCTTGCCAAGGTCAAAACATCTAAATAAGAATATTGACATAAATTATAAATTTTTTGATATTTTCTAACAGAGTACTAATAATTTGGACAACACATACAGTTTTAAGGGGGCATTGTCAAAATTTAGCTAGTAGATTTGACTACCTGAATTTAAAGCACCCTTATTATCATATGGGCAGATTATTATATGGGTATCAATCACACGAATCATTTTTTGATTCTAAACCGTTTCTCATTGAATCATGTTGAAAATTTGCACAAAGTTTATATTGATACCTTGATTTAAGCAACTCTAAAAATGTTAACGAAAACTTATGAAAGTTGACTTCCTTTGCACACGCTATCATGGGTGTCAACTGCCTTGAAACTGCCTTGCACACAGGTAGAGAACAGTAATAGAAAAATGTTAAAGAAAACTTATGAAAGTTGACTTCCCTTGCACACGCTATTGTGGGTGTCAACTGCCTTGAAACTGCCTTGCACACAGGTAGAGGACAGTAATAGAAAAATGTTGATGCTTTGTTAAGTCTGTTTCCAAGGAAAGGGGGAATATTTATGGACACTTGAAATAAAAGTAACAATTTCTCTGCCAAATTTGAGAAATTTTTCTTTTGCTGTCCACTACATATGTGCAAAGTTTAAAGGTGGTTGACATTGTGCAGTAGCCTGTGCAAGTTTTCTATAATAGTTAACATAAAAAATATTTGGGCTTTAGCAACTTTGGATTGGTGCCATGAAGTCAACATCGATAAGTTTTCTTGAAACTTTTACAGATGCTTAATGAAGGTATCAATAAAATTCTTGCAAATTTTCAGCAAGTGTCAATGGGAAACGGCCAAGTTATATTCGTGCAAAATGAATTTTCGAAAAAATTTTAAATCTTGGAAAATTTTCCTTTTTAGTATTTCCTAAAATACTCCACTTAGAATCAAAAGTTTATTCGTGCTATTGATGCCCAATAAGGTGCTTTAAGTTCCTGTACAGTCAAATAAAGTAGCTGCCACAAACCCCTGTTTTATACAATTTCCCCTTAAAGGGTCGTTCACATATGATGTCATCACCTAGGGGGGGTTTCCAAATGATGATGATTGATGACGAGGCGGGAGGGGGTTTGGCCAATGATGATGTCATCAAAAGTTTTAGGATTTATAGGATATTTTTTTGAAAATTTTTGATTTCTTTTGAAAATTTTTATTTGAATTTTACAAAATCCGGAGGAAAATTTTAAAGTAAAAACTCTGATTCAGAAATCAGGTGAAATACTGTGTTTTCACTGACAAATTTCAAAAATGACTGCAAATTTAAAGACCAATAATCAAGTTTTTTGACATGAAGTAGGGGGGGGGGGGGTTCCGACTGTGATGATGTCATTAAGTTAATTTACCTCTGACATTTAGGGGGGGGGGGTTTTGTCATGACGATGAATGATGACGGAGGGGGGTAAAAATTGCCGAAAATTTGCTGACGTCATATGTGAACGACCCCTAATAAGTTTTCAACAGTACTATTGTAAAAACAATACAATAGTACAACTTAGCATCAAGAACTTTACAATAATATATTGAGAGAGCCTGCAGAACCCTCTCTGGACACTCTGTCCCAAGTGAGGAAGTCCAAAAAAGCATCAAGAGCTTTTTTATATTGTTTTAGTGTGTGATCAATAAATTTTGACTTTCTGTTTTTGATAAAACTTTTAATTTGTTTGAATCATAAAAAGAAATTATATCTATGAAATTTCAAAATTATATCTATAAATTATATCCAATGTTTTCAATTTTATTAATGAAACAACAAGGGTTAATGAAACAAAAGGTTAATTTTATTTGCAGTGCAATCAATTTATATGATATAGATTTATAAATGGCATCATTTTCCCTCTAGGCAGTGTTCATATGTCTCAAATGCCTTAGACCAGATAATCGAATTGAGATTTTCAAACAATTTACAATTAGTTGGAGTCACAATCATAAATTTTTTAAATCTTTAAAATGCAGATTCTGGAGCAAGGAAACCCCACTGCAGGACAGTGCATGCTGTTGGCTTATGCACTGTTCAAAGAGCCTCTCTTGCTTAAGATTCTGTGGTGATCTGGTTAAGTTACCTATTAACTATGATTTTTTGTTTGAATTTCCCGTCAAATGCCTTTTTGCGCCGAAGGCGCAAAAAGGCATTACTAAGGGTTAACGATCGAGGGGGTGGTTGGAGAATGTGTATACTAGCTTTATGTCGTGTGTGCGTTACGTTCGTGCGCGCGGGCGCTCCTTTATCAAACTTAATCATGTATACGAATACAATAATAGCTGTGTTAACAGACTTAACTGCCTCCGGCCGACGATTGTAGTTCACATTATGCAATGTTTACATGATTGCCTCAATTATTTGTTCTAATAATGCAAAAATCGCAACAAGATGTACCATCAATCAAGGGATACGATCAAAATTCTTTTAAACTGAAGTTTTATTGAGTATAATTTGTCTTGAATGACAGATTACCTAGAGAGAAAGATGAATGTAACACG
>JH154850.1:127130-155739 GCA_000226015.1 Mnemiopsis leidyi | reverse complement strand
CTATTGTGTTCAAACTTTGCGCGTGCAGCGGGCAGTTTTCAAATCTTGCATCGAACGGCTGCATTAATTCGCGCGTTTAACACGTGCAGAACAATGAAATTGACCGAAATGACGTCTGGTTAGTGGTTTGCGAAATGCGAGTTGCCTGTCGCGTATTTTTATTCCTCATTCCGTGAATTGTAATAACAATAAGCGATGGCATGACACAGGAAATTCAGCGGTCGCCTGACACAATGAAAGCGGCCGCAAGTCTTGTTCTGAACACTACCTATTATTGTAAAGAGTTATATGAATCATTGTACATAACACATAGTTTTTTTCAGCTTGGATGAGGAGTGTATTTCTTAGAAATTCGCATAAAAACTTTTGATCTATATCTCTTCATAAATAAGTTATTTATATTTAAAAACGCTCAGAGAAAACAAGATTTACTAAAAATAATAAAACTTGGAGAACTAAGTTTGATACTTACCTAGCAGTCAAAATGTGAGCACTACTAGGGGTATAAAAACACTTAAATTTTTTGTTTGAGGAGAAGGAGTAGATAGGCAAGGGGTGTGTAAGCACAACAATCAGATTTTATTATTTTAGCAGCCCCAATTATTTTGAAGGAGCCACTCAATATTACGACCAGGTATCTTCTGATTTTGGTTTTCTAGTAGTATAGCTTTTACTCGATTTTTAACAACTGAGATTGGTGTTCAGAGTAAAACAAAATATTAAATTCAAATCTCTTTAATCAACAAGATAAATCATTAAAAAAGTTAAAAATCTAATTGGTGACAAGATCGACACTATTTTTTGGGGAGTTCTGCCAACAGATGTTAGCAGGCACTGCAAGAGGCTGAGATTTAGGACCATTACGCTTTTGGCTAACAATGACCCTTTTTTGAACCCCAATACAGCAATGAATTTTCAATGGTAGTTAAGATTGTGAAATCATAAATTTTTGCTATGCATGTCGATCTAGTCAGATGAGTCTCAAACTATCAACAGCTCTACATACCCATAAACCTACTATTATAGATTGTACAAAGACATCTTGAGGTTGTGCTAGGTAGGGTGTTAGTCAAGAAATTTTTTTTAATTTTTCGGAGAAACAAAGGAAAGTGCCAGGCAAACAATAAATACAGCTCATTATTACTGGTTGCTATTAAGGATTTTATGTTGAATTTGCAAAGTTTAACAAAGGTTTCCAATTATTAATATCACCCTTTTGCTGAAAAAGCAAAATTTTGTTTTTTAGTTTATTCTTGTATGCATATTGGTTCATGTTGAATTCATATAGGCCAACCATCTGCCAAAAGGTATTCCAAAGGCTACTGGCTTGGTGGACAAAGCAATTAGAGGGCAGGGAGGAAATAAGGAGAGTTTCTTTACCGGGTCTTTTTGACAGACTAAATAGTTCATAAAGCGAAATCGGAGTACTGTATTTCAACACTTTGAATAGCTCGTTGCAGCAGTGGTAGGAATAAAGGTTATGCACAGTCAGAAGCGAGTGTTTGGCAAATAGAGGTTTTGTGTGTTCTCTTTCAAAGATTTCCCTTGCATGTTGGTCGATGTTCTCTTAGTATCTTGAATAGTATAATAAACGTGTGCTGTGCATAAAAATTATAATTGGGATAATTGATAAGTCAGAGTATTCCCTGGAGCCAGGTTAACTATATTAACTACACTGGGGTTACACTTGTCAAGTACTTTGTCTATGAGCACATTCCATATAATGGATGATTTATCTACACAGTCAATTCATTGGTTGTTTGGCATATAATTATAACATGATTGGAGGGTCTATGACTTAATTGGAACAGGATAACGATGTTGGTCGATGTTCTCTTAGTATCTTGAATTATAATTGGGATAATTTTCTCTTCATTAAAAATTGGTTTAGAACTTTCAAGGGAGTAGTTTTTCATTGCCATATGTTCTGTGTAAGTTCTAGTGCGAGCACGTGAATTAAAATATTCTGCATGTAAGCTTTTCACCAAAGAGAAGTCGGACTCATCTTTTTTGAATAGTGACCAGCTTGGATAATCTATAAGGTGTAACTTCACTCCAACTACTTATACAGTAACTTAAATGTGATTTAAAGAGGTAGTCGTGAAGCTTTTTATTTTGGAATAAACTTCATGATACGTTTAATCACAGCTATACTAGAAGAATATTTGGCTCTGGGCTTTTGAAGCTGGGATTCCCAGGACAATTCACAATCCATTGTCAATTGTTACACCAAGAAAACTCACTTACTTCAACTTGTGTTAGTTTAACACCAAATAGGTTTAGACATTTTTCACTGCCATATGGGCGAGCACGGGCACAAGAGGAATATCTACCAGGACGGAAAAGCAAATAGACCAATTTACTGAAGTTAATATGCAAAAGGTTTGATTTCTTGTTTTTCTTGTTTTATAGTCATTAACAGATTTCAATTTTCAGGACTACATTTGCATGAGAGTATTATGCTTCTTCCTCTACCAGTAACAAATATATTAGTGACATCAGCATAAAGAATATCACTAATATAGAGAAGAAATAATAGAGGACCAAGAAAGATAAGCCTTGAGGAACCCCAAACTTGAATCTAAGTGGTTCTGATTAAGTATTTTTAAAGGCTGTGTACTGCAATCGTTAAAGATATGATATTCGTCTAAGACCCCTGGGGAATTCCTGATAAAATTTCTTTAAATAAAGAAAATTGACCTTGCACTGATACTCCAAAAGTTCTGCCTACTAAAAAATCTTGAATGACATTCAATACTTTTCCATCAACTCCTAAGCATTGAAACTTTAAAATTAATCTATAATGAGGAACCCTATCAAAAGCTTTTTTAAAATCAAAAAACAATATGTCAACTGGAATACCATTTTCAATAAGTTCCATGAGACAGTCCATGGTTTCTAATAAATTACTTAGACACAATTTGCCTTTAACAAACCCATGCTGATGAGGATTTATTTTGTGTTCAACAAAATATAAAATGTCATCTCTTAAAACTTTCTCATAACTTTGCATAAAATGCATGTTAAAGATACAGGTATATAATTTAAAGGATCACTTTTAGAACCACTCTTAAATAGTGCCGAGAGATTTGCAGATTTCCAAATGAGAGGCAGCTTACCACTGTCAGTACACTTTCTAAATAACTTAACAACTACATTAACAAATGAAGTATCACCAGCTAAAGATTTTAAAAGTTTAGAATGAATTCCATCAGGTCCACAGCTTTTAAAACAATTTAAACTCTCCAATTCATGTTTTACTTTATCAAATGTAATTTCTACAACACCTAAAACATCCGCCTCAGATTCATTGACGAGATGATATCCGTCTAACGTTCTAACGAAACCAGGAGAGCTAGAGCAGCAAACTGCGAGCCGCGCGCGGGTCGGGTAACACCTCGACAACGACAAGTCATTGGGTTACGTATGCAGGTCTTTTGAGAGTTGCTAAACCTGTATAGCTATAACCAGTTGCAGTATAGCTTGTATGGTAATTTAGTGCCAAAAATGCTGCGCGCTATTTGTGCACAGCGTTTTCTGGCACAATAGCTGCCATGCCGCGCGCGTAGCGTGCGTAAGCACCTGGTAAGGTGAATTTGCTGAGGGACCTCAGGCCAATTGTTGCTTTGTTCGCGATCGGAGGGAAACGTAAAGAGAGCCGCGCATCGCCCGGTAAAGGTGAAGCAAAGCTTTTCGCGCACGTAGTTCACCTAGCCAGGTGCTTACATGACACACGCGACGCGCGCAGCAGCTAATATGCAGCTAAAAAAAGCCAACTAGTTTGGTGGCATTGCGCGCTATTTGGGGACCTCAGTTTTTGTACTGCTTGGAGGGAAACGTAAAGAGAGCCGCGCAGCGCCCGTTAAGCGGGCTCGCAACGCACGCAAAAGGATTTTGGTTAAACATCAAAGCAAGGCTGAAGGCTCAGGTTAGAGCAAAAAATATTAAAAATTTTAAGCAACAATATTTTTCAAAATTCTTGTGATTTTGTTGCTAGGCTAGGCTCTAGCCAGAGCCCTTTTGCCAGAGCCAACCATGTCGATTATTTTACTATCTCCTCCTGAGTAAGGTTTGCTACACGTTGCTTAGCACCACTGCCGCGAAGCGGCAGCCTCCAGCGCGTGCGAATTACCGGCCGGCGTTGCGCGGCTCTCTCTCCATTTCCCTCCGTGGCCGTAGCAATTCAACAATTAGCCTGAGGTCCCCAGGCAACGCGCGAAGCGCGCGGCGACGCGACGTGGTCAACGTGAGATAACGGGTCACAATGTGTGACAAGGTAAGGGATCATGTTGACTCACTCCAGGTTGAAGACTTTACATGCTTCTCAGACCATTTGCATTGCCAACTCATCCTAAAGATAACTGCGTTTGAAAATTGAAGCTAAATATACGTTGCCAGATTTTGCCATGATGCCTTGTGGCTTTAGGTGGGACAACACTAACTAATTTACCTCAGCGCTGAGCAGCTCCAAAACTTCTAGCAAGATTCAAAAAATCCCTCTAAGTGATTTACCATATACAGTCGAGGGAAACAATCTGCTGAACGAACAATTAGTTGATCTGCTCCACTCTGCTGCTAACTCAGCACTGAAGGTCAAAAAGCCACCACACTCCAGTTCCCACAAAATGTGATTTGACTTCCAGTGCAGAATTTCTAAAAGAAATTTGGGCAGACTAGTAAATCGGCCAGGTAACAGTCACTGCAACAAGGCCTTAAAAAGAATACATTGTACAACGAAATAAGCATTCCAATCGTATCGACAGAAAGAAGAACAATTTCCTCTTTAACCTAAACAAGGTCATTGAGGATGGCCACGTTCTTGACTGGAAAAAATTCAAACAGCTAAAACAAGAAAACGATTCCAGTCCCCTTCTTGACAAATTTGATATAGCAAGTTTCCACGAATTCTTCTCATCACTCTATAGCAAACCTAGTTAGCAACCTGACCTCACAAAACACCCCCACGGCCCACACTCCCAAAAGCACTCCGTAACCTGAAGAATGGCAAGAACTGCTCAATCGACTTTATTAGTAATGAAATGCTGCAAAATCTCACCCCTAGGCATTAAGGCTGTCCTCAAAACATTTAACCACTCCCTTGAATCAGGTCTATACCAATGGCACACTACCAATGTAGTGTTATAACCCCCATTTATAAATCTTGCAGTCTCTTCAACTCTGACAATTATCGTGCCATTGCTAGCTGTATGGGCAAGCTTTTCTCAAGCATTCTCCTTGATAGATTATTACTATTTAAAAACTTTTATTGCCCTGATCCTGTAGAACAACTTGGTTTCTCCAAAGGAGCTCAGACCATGGGCCAGAAATCATACCTACCTAAATTTTCATAAAAAATTTAACTGGTTCAAGATCTTCAAATGAAAACTTAAAGAAATTTCACTGCAGTGCTAGAATATCTGTGTTAGAATTAAGCTGAAATTTCGAATACCCAGCACAGTCCCACTGGTGAAAAAGCATTGTCACAACTTGTAAAACAGTTGAGTTCTATAGTCAAAATGCCTCATAAGCAACTGCACGAGCATTAAGCTTAAAGAAATATCAGTTTATGCAGGCTCCATATTTTTGAGTAATAATGATTACATTACGTGGTGGCTCGAAGCGCCGCTGAGGGAGCATTGTAGGCAAATTTTCAGCTGAAAAATGCCCCCCCCCCCCCCCAGTTTTAAGAACCTTCCTCGACCCCAGTAAATGGCACCCTCTTCACTGTTTAAAAGTTGATAAATGATGCCGTCTTCAATATATTTTAGGTATTTTCATTTAGGACCATTTTGTTTGATTATCTGTGTCAACAGTATTTAGTTGAATAACACAACTGCTCCATCATTTTTTGTAAATTGGTTCCAGTAAGCCCTTAAACGAGGATTCCAATCTTTGTTGCAAATGCCCCTCTCAAACTTCTGTGTCAATATAAGACATCATCTTTATTAGGTACTTTACTTACTAACAATTAACATATCTATGCCATTAGGTACTATAGGATAGTTTATAACACCATGGTAGTTCCACAATCTAACTCTAAAGATGACCTAAACCCAAATAAGAAGATCACCTTAAAAGTCTTAGTCCCTGGAACTGTAGCAGGTACGGAGTGAGAATCGTACGTTTGTTCAAGGTGCTTTTCAAAACTTCAAGAATACATCTAATGATACCTGAACATGACTTGACATAATTCTTTCAGGGAGCATAATTGGCAAAGGTGGTGAAGCAATTAAAGAGCTTAAATCAAAAATTGATGCACTTGTTAGAGTTTCAAACCGTGATGAGATATTCCCCTTTACTGATGAAAGGATTGTGCTGATTGTTGCCCCCTATAATTGTGTCATGGAAGCTGTTAAGTTTGTCCATACAAAGTAAGTATCAATTTGCTCAATTTAGTTATAGACATCTATTTCTATGTTAGGAGTCCAAATTCTTGCATGTAAATTTGTCTTGATTTTCATTGGTCGAAAATGGGCCGGCTTTTTCTCATCACAATCAAAATATTTTCAATAAATTTACCTTTTTTTCTGTGTATTGAATAAATTTCCGACCTACCGACTTCTCCCCAAAAATTATAGTATCAGGTAAGACAACCCACTTGAAAGATTAAAGTCATGTACTAGAATTTAATTCAGAAAAAAGTACCATTTAATTTTGTTACTCCTAGTTCTTAAGTTGTTACTGCTGTAACAGTTAACAATGCAGGCTGAGAACAACCTTGTCTGAAGAAAAAGGTAAGAGCCCAAAGAAAAGGGAAATTAACAGGCTCAAGGAAATGAAGCTAATTGTTGCTGATACGTCTGCCGGAAAGATTATAGGAAAGAAGGGAGAAACCGTCAAGAAGATCCAAGAGGTAAATGATTCTGAACCTTATAGAGCCCCCCTAAAGAGTAAAGTGATATATTCTGATTTAAGTCAAATTTGTAGATTATGTCTTAGGAGAAATTTTTATGGAAGCGAAAATTGATTACAAAATCATAGTCAAACTCCCCCACTTCTACTGGGCAGTATCCAAGAAGCCCGACCCAGTACGCGAACCAGTTCGCGAACTAGTACGGCAATCCCCGAACCATTCCGGACTAGTTATGACATGATAACAATTAGTAGCTGAGAAATGTTCAAACATCTTAACTGAATGATCGGAGAATTACAAAAAATTACGTTAAACTCGATAACAGGTAGGTCTCATATCGCATATATGCAAATTGCTGAAGGAAAGTAACCGTTACGTTTAGATGTGGTATATAAGGAAATCCTCCTTCTGACTGACTATGTATTCTATCAAATTATGTGTTATGTTTTCTATATCGTTGTTGCATGAAATTGGTCTATTATTAAGTGAACAAGTCTGTGCGTGACTTACTAATTTACAACATCCCCAACTTATTCGTTATGTCACAACTATCATTCGGCAATTTGCATCTGTGATCTGTGCTCTACTTGTAATCATATCATAACTAGTCCAGACTGGTTCGCGTACTGGTTCGGGTATTGCCGAACCAGTACGCAAACCAGTTCGCATACTGGGTCGGGCATCTTGGATATTGCCTTCTTCTGTGCAGTTTGCGATCAGGTTCAGTATTGTACCCGTCCACCCTAAGCTGATAACGAAATATGTAAACGATGCAATGTACCCAGGAGAAAGAAGTAAAGCTGGTGTTGACCAGTAAAGGTTCCTGGGGCGTGGTCCCTGGAGAAAGAGTGGTTACCGTCTCTGGGGAGGAGGATAATGTTAACTCTGCCATTGAGGAGATATTAGCTGTCGTAGCAGTGAGTATTTCTTGTTTTATAACTCCACAGTACTTTAGATGTGCTTGTTAAACAAGCCGATTTAGAATTTATAGTAAAACTTGACCCAGTATTGTTCTAGAAATTGTTAACATGACTAAAATTCTGCAATTTTGGTGGGTTAGGGTCAACTGATTAAACCTCACACGTTATTGTACAGTTAATTTACTTACTTACTTAAATGTTTCACTGTAACCCTGGCGTGCCATTTTAGTAACTTATTCTATGTTAATTTTCTCCCCGTTCAGAAAGACTCACACGCCCGTTTAGACAAGTCCTTGTTTTATAACTCTACAATACCTCAGATATATAAAATTTTAGTAGTATTGTATGTTAAATTTGTCCCCGACAGAAAGACCCACACGCGCGTCTAGACAAGTCCCTGGTGTATCCCCAGTACTCCATGTTCGACAACTTTCTCTACCATGGTCCTCCCGACTGTTTGTACAGAGCTCCTCCCTCCCCGAGGTTCGTGCATAAGTCTCCCTGCTTCCGTGTCTTTAAAGCTCATTCAGCGTATCAAGCACGCTCTTTAGGTCTGAGTTTGTTTAACTGTTTGTTTCTCTCGCAACTCTTTTGAAAAGGTAAACACAAAACCTCCATTCCAGGAAGAACATGGGACCTCCTCCCCGTTGTGGTCGAGGAGGTTTTGACATAACACCGCGCTACGACGGATATCAGAGCGAACAGCCCTTCCCACGGGCACGGGGAGGACCTCCTCCTCGGTTCTATTAAGCTGTCATTTCTGGCTTGAGTTTTGTTTCGTTTCAGAAACTCTCTAGTCTTAATAATCCATCTTCTGGATGTAGTGTGCTTGAAAACGTTAATGATTTATAAGATTGCAGTTCAGAAGTGTTGCCATATCTAAAATAGATTTAAAGTACCTCAAATGTATTTTATATATTAACCTAGAGCTAATGTTTCGCAATGATGGGTTGTTTATGTAGGCTAATTGGATGTTTTTCTGATTAAATAGGGCTGTGTGACCTCAAACTACTGAGTAGAAGAAAGAGGCTTACACAGAAAGTGTCTTTAGAGATCAGATGCTTTAAGGCTAGAAGGCTTAATTTTTAGTTGGGAATTGCGGCGAAACTTGACATTTTTGAGCAGGGCTTGCGATAAAAAGCATACATATTTTGTTATGTTTTGCAAATATTTGTAAACATTTTGACAAGATCAAGTTTCACCGTGTTTCAAGTTTTTCCTATAAATTTACCTATTTGTGGTTTATATTTATGCTGTTTAACAGTTTGTAATACTTGATTGTTTGATGAAAGGGTGATCACTGTTGATATAAGCTTTAGTGTTTTCGCTGCTCTTGGTGAATCGAGATTGTAATTTTTGATTGTTTTACGAATAACCTTATCATTTGCAAATTTCAAGACGTACAAATTTTCGTGTTGCTGTCTGTATTTCTCACTGAAATCAATATTCGAATAAGATTTAACTTTTTCAGCAAAATTCTGTGCTGTAAAATTTTATAGTGTGTAGTAGATCGGTCTAATGGAAAGAATAATCAAACTTTCTTTATAATAGGTTTTAACACAATTACTTTCCCTTAAGATACGATGACAAAAGAGAATCCTGTCGATAGCGAGCTAAAAAGGTCTCCAGATGATACAAACGAGGATTCTAAACGTTGCAAAACAGAGCAGTCTGACGAGAAATCGACTGAAACAGACACTAGTACTGAGTCTCCTGCCGAAAAGAAGTCGGAGGTCAACGGCTCAACCGAAGTAAAAGATTCCTCCCAGAATACGGACCGTTTTGTTTATCCAACTAAAAAGAAGTATGCGATAATGATGGGGTTCTGCGGGGACGGTTACCGGGGCATGGCACTGAATGTTGGTGTGAATACAATAGAAGAAGAACTTATTTCAGCCCTATCGAAGTGTAACTTTATAAAACAAGAAAACGCTCGTGAGTTGGGGAAGATGTATTTCCAGCGCGCTTCCAGGACTGACAAGGGTGTCTCTGCGGCACGCCAGGTCGTTTCATCCAATCTCAATCTCGGACCTGATCTCAAATCTGCAGTTGTTAAACTCAACGAAGCTTTACCCAACGACATTGTTGTGTACGACATCATCAAAGCAACCAAACATTTTGACAGCCACAAGTTTGCATCTAGTCGAGTTTATGAGTACAATTGTCCCTCGTTTGCCATGGCACCGACCCTGGGGGACACCTGGAGTGGGTATCGCATTACCCCTCAGGTACTCCAAAACGTCCGGGACTTTTTACTAAACTTTGTCGGAACTAAGAACTACTACAACTACACCTCCAATAAGTCAGCGAACGACCCGAGCTGTTTTAGGTACATAAGATCTATAACTGTGTCAGATCCAGTTGTGGTAGAAGACATTGAGTACATCAGGATATTTTTACATGGCGACAGTTTTATTTATCATCAGATTAGGAAGATTGTTGGCATGACAATAGCTGTCATGCGAAACGTGGCACCGTCAGATCACCTTGAGAAATCCTTTCAAAAGGAACGCTGTGATGTACCGCTGGCACCAGGTCTTGGCTTGGTGTTGGACGAAGTTAAGATGACACGGTACAATAAAAAATTTGGTAAGGACGGTATGCACACGCCACTAGAATGGGAAGCTTATGAAGAGAAGGTTCAGGATTTTAAACTGAAGCACATTTTGGGGGTGATTCATAGGAAGGAAAAAGCCGAGTCCACCATGTTTCAGTGGTTACAGACTCTTAAAAAACACAAGTTTTACACAGGTGATGTGTTGCCAGATATATTGACTGGGGACTCCAAGAGCAAAGACACTACTAATTCGAGTAAGGAGGAGAGTTCAAAACCGGCCGAAAGTTCAGAATCAGCTGCAAGTTTAAATTTGATCGAAAATTCTTCTGGATGAGATAACGATATTTTTAAATTTTTCAAATATTGGTGAACAAGGCCGCCAATTAATTTTAGGATTTTAAATTATTCTAACGTGACAATCCAAATGGTTTTTAAGTTTAATTTAGTTTACTATTTCCGTTTAAAGTATTGAATTATTACTACTCTTCACAATATAATGAAAACTTCAATCGTACTTTTAACGTCTTCATGCCAAGAAAAACTGCATTTAACTCTTACTCTCTAACTTCTAATTGACATTTCACCGTCTATAGCTTGTTAAAGTAATTTATCTTTAAATTCCAATCTTTTCCAGGATATTCATGTAGATGTAACATTAAAAGTAATGGTCTCCTAAACTGCTTTACTGACATCCCCCATACAACATGACCGACTACGCAGAAGAACAGGAAAGCGAGTTGGAAGCACTCGAATCTATCTACGTCACTGAACTCGAGATATTATCCCGAGATCCCATAATCTACAACATAACCATCCCGTGCGAGATGAAGAGTGTCGAAGTAGATGGACCTACCAAGGAATTTATGGTAGGTCTCGAGTTTAAATTACCCGAGGAGTATCCCGACGTGCCGCCTCAAATCGAGTTTTCCGAATGTGAAGAACTCGACGCAGACCTCCAAAAATCAATCCTCATAGAACTTAACAAAGTAGCAGAAAACGAACTGGGGTGTGTCATGATATTTACACTGGTGTCCGAACTGCAGGACAAAGTCAACGAGTATGTCGATAATATTTACAACAAAAAGATGGAAGAAAAGGAGGAGCGGGACAAAGTTCCTGTCTTTCACGGCACTCCGGTTACTCTCGAATCGTTTACCGAGTGGAACAATAAATTCATCATGGAGAAAAACATGAAAAAAGTGAAAGTAGTTTCTGATAAACTGACAGGAAGACAAATTTTCCTGGCAAAGGATGGCAACATTGATATCAGCGATAATTTGATAGGTGATGCCGAAGAGGACGTTGAGGTCGACGAGTCTTTGTTCGATGAGGAACTCGAAGATGAATTGCTTGAAGTTTCTGATTCTGATTAATGCTTTGTCACGTTTTAAAAAGTCTGAGTTTTTCTGCATGGAATATTTCTAAAGCTAGAAAGTTTTTTCAAACTATCAATGGAACTTTTTGCTATACTTCTCATCATGCGAAGTCAACTGCAAAGATAAGGACAGCAATCCCAGGCGCGAGCTCCTTTCTCGTTTTTCATGGCTGTTCTACGCCTTTTAAAAGTTTACCCTCGAAAATGTTCGTGCGTGCGCGCACGTCTGTCTATATTTTCATAAAATCTAGCAGCAGCTAGCTATTATATGAATCCGAAAATTTGATTCCCTTCGTCCTGCCAGCGACCCTAACCCTAACGAAGCTGTCTGTTGTGGAGAAGGACGTCACTGGGACAAAATATCTTGGTTTCAACGTCCTTGTGCAGGACTTCGGCCACCGTTAATTTTGTAGCAGATGAATCCTGAGTTTGTATCCAATTTAGGCGCTGAAAGTGAAGGCATAAAAGCCGGTTTAAAACCGCATAAATGCACATGGCTCTGGATTATAAAAACTATTGACGCTCCCAAGGCAGAGCCTTCTGACTCACTCTATGTCAACAAAATGAACTGTGTTCCAAATTGCCAAAAAAGTCAAGAATTCCTGAATGTCAGATGTGTCCGGTAAAGTTTGTTCCCCCATTTTCTGATTCATCAGCTTGTATAAACTGTTAGGACATGGGACAAAGTATTGGTGGTTTATGTAAAGAAGGGGAGATTAAGTACACACGCTTGAACGGTGAAAGAAATAAAATGAATAAATTAGAACCATACAATTATGGCAATTAAATAATTTAAAACAATTTATAATGATTCTATGAAATAAATTTTCTCATCGTCTGTGAATACAGTAGTTTGTAAATTTCATCTGGACGAAATACTAAAGCTACAGTAAATTTTACATTATTTAGGGTAAAAAGACAGCAGATAAACAATATTTATTAAAAAAGAATAACCAAATATAAAAGTTAAACGCTATATTTTCTTCTTCAACACTCAAGTGGAAAAAGTGGAAAATTCAAGTTGGGGTTAACTTGGTTCAGACTAGTACGTGGAGAGTGAAATTTCCCTGTAAGCTTGAAGCTAGTTTGAAATCATTACACAAACAGCAGATATACGACTTATTTTATTCGGTAGCTAGAAAAATAAACTTATATAGCTAATTTCTAAAAACTTATAATATCTTATATTAAATTGAAAATAAGGCTTCGTATAAATTTCGAAGTGAGGAGGTAGACTAGAAAATATATCTCTACACTCATTTTACACTCACGTATCGAACGTACAAATCTCTTAGAAATCGCTCTTTTAAAACAATAATTAGCTGTAAAACAGTTTGATAAAAAGTGCTGTACCAATACAATACAACCAAGCACATTCTATGTCCAAATCTTCACACCGAAGAGTTAAACACCTCTACGATACTCTAAATTCCTGTTCAGTAACTCTTCTGGAAGGTAGTCTTCTTGTACGGCCAGGACCAGTCTTCATCACGTCTTCTCCACAGCTGATTCTTCCTGAAATAGAATAAGTTTTAGCGGCTGAGTAGGGTACGATTCTGACCATTTCTTAGAAAAGATATCGTCGTACTCGAATTCCAACCATCTTCCACAGTATACCTTGAAAGGGCAGATAAAATAATCATATCAGTGTGATAGTATCGATTTTATCTGGATCAAACTGACCTCCCATTGCTGGTGTTTTCTACCCACTCTTGTACGGCATATTTAGACTTCCAGTTATCAGACCATCTCTTGTTCCACAACTCACTAGCAACACCTGCCAGAGATAGAGATCGTTAGAAAACTTTATCAGTTTACTTAGTATGTGTACCAGGCTTTAGATATTGCAGGGGACTCTGGAGTCAAGAGTTAACCCTTAATTGTGAACCATCAATCATGAATCAAACAGAAGATCTAATGTTTATAAATGGGCAAACTTCAAAAACTCTAGCTATTCAAAACACAGAAAGAGTAAATGCGTACTATAATACACTAACCAAGATCTTTGCAGCATCTCATGAGAGCTGAGAATTTTATCTTCTCAGTAGCCTCAGAGTAAAACTGCTTGCCTGGGTAGAAAGATGTCTCGCCGAACGCTTGCGAGACAAATCGCTCGTGACAGTACAGGGAATACTCTCTTATCAACGTAACAAACTTGTCTGAAAGGGAATGTCTTAAAACTAATCATAAAATAGGAAAATTATCTCAATCTTTTGTTTTCAACTCTTTGAATGAAACAAATGTATGTATTAGTAGGCACCCCTGAAAAGTTGGAGGGTAAGCGACCCCACCCTTGAAATGTTGCTACTCACTTTCCTGTCCACTCTCAGAGAGATCGAGATCCTTGATTTCCCCGCAAGGAACGAGAGCCCAGCCCCCGACTCCAAACGCCTTATTCAGGACGTCTTTATAGAACTCCTCAGACACTTTCAAGGTACCATCCTTTGCTAGGATTACCTGCCAGTATTGATTATGTGCATTAATATATTGTTGGATCTAAAATGTTTACTTTGCTAGCTTTGAAGCCTGTCAAAGCTCTCATACATAAGCATAGTAAGTTCCTTGAATAGTGATGCTGTGAAATTTAAAAATTGGGCAACCCAAGGTTATCTTTTACTTATCTCCACTTTTCACATTACACAGCACTACTGAAGCTTCTAGAACTTATATCCAGATGTTTGAGCTTGGACTGACTTCAGGGCTAAAATTCTATATGAAGTTATAACTAGTAATCGTGGCATTCAACATCCTGTTTCCTGTTATTCCCCCGCCCATGTATTACTTAGCAGCGACACTCTTGATCATACCTCTGCATCTTCGAGGGGTTGAGCAAGAATTCCAGCGATTTTCTTGTCGAATGGCTGACCGACTCCTTCGAATCTGTTGTCAGGCAAGGAGGTTACTTCCTCTGACAGATCCTCAGACGCTGAACTGAAGGTGCGGCTCAGCACGTGCACATTGGTGACACGTGTTACTGGAGGTGCTAGTTTTGCTACACGTGTCAGTGATAGTAATCTTCGGGAACTCCGAGCTACTGAACCAATCATTCTACTATAAGGTGAAATTGGCTTAGGAGTTAATAGATTTGAAAATATGTTGGGTCAATTAATTTCAAGAAATCCGAAAATAAAGTGAAATTAATGAGGTTCCTAAAAGATAGGTAATTGCTGAGAGATAGATTGTATAATGCTCTTGCATCTAAAAGAGCTTATTGCGTTAGTAAACACTTTAAAAACGATACAACAACATGTATGTTCACAAATAAAATTGTTTTCCATAAAATTACATTCATTCGCACGAAAATAAGCAACTTTTGAAGGTATGACTGGTCAAACAGTTAAGCCAGTTAGTAGGGTCACATTTTCCAACAGAATGTTCAATAACTGATCAATAGCATGGACGTACAGAAAATCATTATATACTGGGGCGAACTGAGCACGTCTAATAATTTCGGTCGACCTTACCAAAAAAAGTTTGGGCAAAAAGCATACTATCATTTTTGAAAAACATTCACTTTTTCGCATTCTTAAACCGTACTTGAAGAGCTTTGCCTTGCATAGGCGTGCCTTCAAGGGACTGAATAGATCTGCAAGCATCCTCATAGTTCACCATATGGACAAAACCATAACCTTTACACTTTTCGTTCTTATCAACAACCGGTTTAACCGAGTTGATCGCGCCGAACTTGGAAAACAGCTGGTACAGAGTCTCGTTAGTTGCGTTCTGAGGTAGGTTGAAGACAAACACACACCACCCTTTCTCTGGATCGTAGGAAGATCTGTGACTCTCTGCGATGACTCCGGTACCGATGTCGGGATGAGCGGTTGGGCCGGCGAACTCACTCCAGGCAGGGGCTGCCTGGTAGGGATGTGCTAGCAGCTTGCTTCTAGGAGGTCGGATAACAACTCTAGCAGGGGAAGCTTCCATACGATGGTGTTCCAAATATGGGTCACGTGCAATTTCACGTGTGTGAGGAAGAGTCGAGTAAGGCAAGTCACGTGGTGTGCGGGCAGGGTAAGGCTGGGCTGCAGTCCTTGTGGTCTTCTTGGTGAGGAGTTCAGGAGTAGCTCGGACAACTGGAGGATCAGCAAACCTGACCACCAGATCATCTTCTCCTCCAACATTGATCCCGTTCAGTGCCGTGATAGCATCCTCCGCTTCCGCCTTCAAGTTGTACCGCACATAAGCTCGACACTTGCTGACACCCTCGATGTTCTTCACGACACGATGGGTTATGATCTGTCCGTACACCTGGAAGTTCTGATAAAGGGTGTTGTCGTCCCAATCGTCAGGAATGTTCTCGATAAGAAGGTTAGTCTCTCTGGTCTCCTCACCCGCAGGTCTCGACAGGGACACTCGCAGTGTCTTCCTGCCCATCTTAAATCCCGTATATTTCTTCATCGCTTTATCTGCAGATTCTCTGTCAACAAATTTGACAAACGCAAATCCCCGGCTTATCTGAGATTTTCCATCTCTGATTACTTTCACTGCCTCTATCATGCCACACTCGGAGAACATGGTGCTCAGTTCGTCTTCGTCCACGGTTTGGGGGAGGTAGTTGACAATGAGGTTGGTCCCGTCATTGTGAGCCCTAGACTTGGACATGCCTCACCTCAAAAGTGAAAAATGTTAAAATCGAAAATCTCAAAATGTTGTAAAATAGTGCTTTCTGGTTTCATAGCTATCGGCAAAATGGAAAATTGTGAAATTGAAAAACGGTAAAATGGTTTTTGTAGTATAAAAAACAGAAAGATCATAGGTTTTTGAAAATTACTCGAGATATAGTGTCAGTATTGTTACATGTCGAAGAAGTGATGAGACAAAAATGAGATTGCTTTATAAAATGCAATGCTACAAAAACTGCACAAAAGTACCATTACAGCGAAAAACTTGTAAGAATTTGCGGCTGATATGAACATATTTCGAGACCAATATTGAAGAACTGTCAATATCATGATATGAATATGCCAGATTGAACAACGAACGAGGATAAAAGTCTGGCAGGAGAAGTTTATCATTTTAAACACTCAAGATAGCGTGTTAAGGCCTGAATTGGCCCATAAAAGTTCAGGACTGCAGACTGCTACAAAAATTTCCCCACACTTTGAAGTTTGAGCTATTCAGTCACGAAAGTTTCCGAGGAAAAGTGATCCTGCCAAATAATCACCTGGGCCCTGACTCTGCACCTCATCCAGCATCTCAACAATAAAGAACGTACTATAACAGCAAGCCGTAAAAAGGATAGAACTATCAAATCAAAATGTACTTTCGTGCGCTACGAAATCCGGGGACAACAGTTAGATTAGTGCTATTTCAATCCGTTTGGCGTTCGCGCCTTCCGCCTGTGCGGACACATCATAGCTGAAGAGAAAGGGCAAGCGCCAAACATTTTACTGTTTTGGATTAAAAGTTGAACGTATCCTAAACCGGGAAACAAAAATTTGACGTTTGAAAGTGCTTTGTTGATGAGAAGCCGACAAAAGTCTCCATACAGTCATAACATAAATTTAGTTCATTAGATGTTCATCCTTGCTTTGAGGCCTGTTGCCGCCATAAATAAACTTAAAATTTGCGTTGAATTTATCTGAAGTAGTAAAAACTTTAGAATAGCGAAGCATCGGTCTTCTTTGTCATTCCTGAAAAAAAGATTGAAGCTGGAACATCAATATGCAGACAAAGTTTTGAGCATGTAATGATGTCTCTGTCGGGCAGGGTACAGCCCATCAACATATAATCATTATCTCCAACAATAGGGTAGTTGAAAAGTACAAGTTCAAACCTTCTAGTCTAAGGAGAAATGTCTCTATACTGCGGACTTCGTGATTCTTGTTTAACTTCCCTACGTTTTCTACTTCTTCTGTCAGATCTGGACCTGCTCCTCGACCTGCAATTTAGCAGCGACTTAGAACAAAATTTGTTACTGTGCAGTTAAGTGTCAGGAAAAAAGTGTCACTTGCCACAAATCACACAATGCACGATAGCTGACCTTGATCTTGAACGTGACCGTGAACTCTCAGAACTAGAACTAGAAGATCTCGACCGTCTGGAGCTGCGGGAGGAGGCAGCCTGCACGGCTTCGCGCTCTATGTCTCTCCTGCTGTATCCAAATCCTGGGCGGTCTTGACGTTTTCTATCGGAACTGCTGCTCGAACTGCCGAGACCCTCTCGGCCGTTGCTGCTGTTATAGTTGTACCCTCTACCTCCCCCTCCTCGCTTGTCCTTGAAGGACCGGCTGTCGCTTCTCTGAAGTTTTGTTTTGTTAGCAATGGAAAAATTAGAATCGGTGGTATTTCGTTCGAAGCTTAAGGTCACTGGTAGATTATTATTCGGAATAACAGCTATTAGAACAAGTTTCTGTCCAAAAAAATCAGGATTTTCTTGGTGTTTTTCTATTATCGAACACCTGTTTCTACTAAGCGTTACAGCCAGCTGTCATGGCCATCCATCAATAAAATTCTTCGAATCTTGCCATATTTCCCAGATTTGCTGTCCGACAAAGATAGTCCGCCAATAAAAACTACGGTCCACACAGGGGACTACTTCATGAAGTTTGACAAGGAAGGTGCAAACAGTTATTTTCGCTCTAGGTGTTAAGATGGTCACATGACCACAGCCCTTTTATAATGTGGTTACGGCGCTATATACATACGGTGCTATTACTGCCAACAGTTGGTTAATTCTGCTTTTTTTAAATTTCGAGATGAGTTATTCTGCAGCTGTAGTGATACTTCTGGCATTGGGTTAGTAAATTGTAGTAGTGTTAAACTTCAAGTAAGTGATTTCTAGCTGGATTTACAGCGTAGCAATCGTTACCGTTAATCTTATAAATTAACAAACCAAATTTGATTACATTTTCATGTCAGTGTCCTGCTGTCAGAGTGCAAGATTTGGAGAATGGAAAAATCTGCCCGCTAAAATGTTGCGAGTGAGTGCGGGTGAGAAGGGTATTTACGGTCTGGACATCCACAAGAACGTGTATCGATTAGACGGCCGCAAATGGCAGGCAATAGCCGGCGGAGGGAACAACAGGGAAGTAGCGAGCAGCGTGGGCGAGGTCTGGATTGTAAAGGACGACGGGAGTATGTCCGTCGGGGACGGAGAGAGGGATGTCAGCAGGAAAAACTGGATCGACCGACCGGGAAACAAGGCTGAATTGGACGTCAGTAACGGGGGCAACATCTGGGCTGTAAACAGAGGCGGGGATCTGTACCGGTACAGACGAGGCAGCTGGGTCAGGATAGATGGAGGAGGGATCCACATAACAGTGGGGGACAGCGGAGTCTGGCATGTCAACAGCGCGGGGAGGGTCTACTACAGGCGGTACACTTACAACGACCAGGACACAGACGGAGGTAGCTGGGAGGAGGTCTCCTCCTCCCCCAAAATGAAATGGCTCGCCTCCGGTACGGACATCGTGCTGGCGCTACGGACTGACGGTGCTTTGTACTACAGGGATGGGATGGCTACGGGAAATCCCATGGGAACGGGATGGGTGCAAGTTCCGGGAGTTGTTCTGAAGACGGTGGCTAGTAAATCACAGCCTTGTGATTGGAACGGATAATAGTAACAATGTCAAATACACCACTCTACACTACTAGAATGAGAAGACTTCCCAATTTAGTGTCTTGAAAAAAGCAAGCGTTTGTTTTAACTTTTAATGCTGATTTTAATGGTATACATGAGTAAAGCAACAGCACAAAATAACTAAATATTACGTTCCGACACACCAGAATAATTATGGATGGCCGTATTCGTATGCCTCAGCCGAACAAAAATAGAAGAGATTGTGTCAATAGAGGTCCCGACCAGTCTGTATCAAGTTATTGTAAGTTAATCGATATTTCACTGAAATTAAGGGACTTCAATTTGCTGTCATTAAGTCTTCTAACCGGTTTGTCGTTGAAATCTGGTGGTTTGTAGTCTCGAACATGGTCAACTTTCAGAAATCTGTTGCAAAGTCTGATCCCATTTAGATTGTCCACTGAGAGGACTGTACTGCGCTGATCCTCGAAGTTTATAAAACTGAACCCTTTAGGTTTTCCCGTGTCCCTGAAAATCACATATCATCGTCAATGATAACAACATACGAAAGATAAGATTGATTTTTGATACAATGAATATTCTGAGTGCTTGGTTTTAAACGTGTGTCTGTCGTTCCAGGTAAGTGGGACAACATGTTTGCATTACACAAACGAGTGCAAGCAAAGTTAAAAAGTGTACATTTCATAGATGGGCACATATATAGCTGCAGTTAAATTGTGTGGGATGTACTGTGTATACTGTGTACATGTGAGTACTTCTATATACGCACCCATAAATTGATATGTACTATTGACAAGCAATGTTAGTCATTCTGGATGACTCATCGTACTACATGGTATCAAACGAAAGACACAGAAATCTTCATTCCGCCACGCCACCAACTTTTACATGAAAGAAACTTGTTTGGAGGACTGTAAATGCGATAGTTGCTTTTTACATTTGATTTATATTTACATTTAGACTTAATTCAAGTGTCCATTTTACATTTGTGCACTGTTAGTCATACCCATTATACGGATGTACAAAATACACATGACTTTATCAACCTACAATTCAGATACATGCACTATAATGCAGTACATCGTTCACTTAATGATGTGTACTAGTGTAAGTATTGCAATACACATAGCGATCCTATCTTACTTCGTATTCGTATATAAAGAAGCGAACTTTGTTCAACAGTAACCCGTGTTGTACAATACAAGGGTACAGAGTTTTGGGTACTGACGGGAAGGTGTGGGTAACTGTTGTTTGCTGCTGTCTCTTCTCCCATGTCAGCATTTTAATAAAGTCTCACGAGCTTAAAACACAACTTTAAACTCAACTTTAAACTCAACGTATTTGAACTTTGAAGTAACTAAAAGCTCGAATCTTTAGGTAGAAAAGTAGCTGGGCTGCAAGTGGCAATTCTTCGAAACGTTTGGTTGACGATTTTTACAAATTTATTGTACTGTATTAGCCACTTTCATGAATTTGACTTGGCATGACATTTGATTCCTCAAATCTAAACTTTCTGTCACTGGGCAGTGGTACATTCATTATACATGCTTGTTGCGACGTTATAGTCTTGTCGAAATCACCCGAGAAATGGTCAAAATTAAATGTTCAAAATTAAATGTTAAAAATTAAATGTTCAAAATAAATGTCCAAAATTAAATACCAAACGGAAACTAATTTCAAAATTTAAATTGCCATGCATATTTACAGAATACAGACACACAAAATTCCCACCTATCTTTGACGTAATTAAGCTGTACGATTTTCCCGTACTGCGAGAAGACCGCCTCAATGTCCCCCTCAGTCAGCCCATAGTCCAGACCGCCCACGTAGATCCAGGAGCTACTCTTGTAGAGATCGTGCCAGCTCTGTCTGGATCCGGCAGCTTCTAGTTCCGGGTTCTGGGACTCTAACATGTCTCTCATCGACATGATGATACCAGTACATAAACCTTGAAGTTGTTTGGGGAGGTGAATTTAGAGCAAGGCAAAAGGTATATTAAGTAGGGGGAATATTTGGTAAATATTTGGTAAATAATACTTTATAAGATATAAGGAACTGTTCAGATCAAAAGCGTTGTAACGGTCTTTGTAACACTTTTTGATATGTAAAGGTCCAATTATGGTACGATAATGCTATTATATTGAAGAATTTGAGCAATAGTCAGACAATTTTTACACAATAATTGAGCACGCTCGTTGGAATTATACAATTTACAATCGTTAATCTTTCAATTTACATTCGAAACTTTGCTCAACTCGTCTGTTCCAAATCATCATGTATAAAGTAGCTCAAACTAATTCCTCAAAGCAAGTTGATATGAAGCCACCCGCGACAATTTTGTACTTCTGTTTGTTCTATATCATTAGTCATAAAATCTTTAGCGTAAATATTATATAAGACATTTAGAGTAATTATTATATAAGACACAATGCACAGGAGTCCTAAAAGTAGCACTACTAAAACGATTACTAGAAGCTATGAAATATAACAAGCTTGAATGAAATTCAATTTGTTTAAGATACACTGCTTACAGTAATTAAAAAAACCCTTAAAATAATAGTTTACAGTTTAATCAAACTTCATAAATGTTATCTTAATGTGCAGCAATTCATTTAACAATTCAAACAATGATCGAGGAAGATAAATTCCAATCTAAAACCTTATTCACTTCGTACAAAATCGTGACCTACGAAAATGATCTTTTCTATATGCAACGCAACAGTTACAAAAACTAATAACATCAACGAATTCTTAACAGTACAGTGATTTCTCGTAGAGTGTGTCAACTGTACTTAAACTTAGAAGCCGCACCAAAACTGGACATTCCGGTTACAAATCAGCCTCACTGGCGCTAGACTCCTCATCCTCACTCAATATCTCTTGAACAAACAGAGTGGTTGAATTCTGTATTCCCATCTCTACGCAGGTCTTGTCGTGCGCATCTCCATCTACCGGTAACACCCTTTTGGGAAAGTTGCTGACTAAGGTAAAGAAGTTGGGTGACTCGTCGCAGGTCAAGGCGAACTCATAGATTTCTTTTATTGTGGTGTTTGGAGAGAACTTTCTAGAGACTCTTGAGCCATTTGGAAGTCGGAACAAAAGAGACAAAGTATCCTCCTTGGTTTGTTCTGGGAGATTCTCTTTAAGTTTCTGACGAAGAGCTTCTCGATCAGCGATTTTTTCTCGCTTCTCTCTTTCCACTCGCTCTTCTTCTTCTTGTATTCTCCTAATAGCGCGCTCTTCTTCCTCTTTCTTCCTAGCTCGTTCCTGATCTCTGATCAAAGACTCTTGGTAGGCTGCATCCTGTTCCTGCATTAGGAGTTGAGAAGATGTACTCTCACTAACACGATCACGGTTTCTGCTGCTGCGTTGTCTGTTGAGGTGGGGCTCGTTTTCCACAATAGAAGTGGTTAACCTTGAGATGACCTGTTCTACGGTTGCAAACCCTTGGTGTTTGTAAACCATCCTCATTTGCCCTTCTTTGAAACACAATAATCCTAAGAAGGGAGCTTTAGCTTTGTTCAGACTTTCTGAAACACACTCTCCCTCCCTCTTTTTGACAGAACAGCTCCAGAACAACAAGTTGTCTTCGACTACACTCTTCAGAAGGTTTGTACAGATGACATTGTTGGCAAACTGTACCGAAGTTGGGTCATCTTCATTATGCAGATACACTAAGAGAAAACGCAAGTGACGTTTTGCGTGACTAACAGCTTCACGGTATGTACCATGGTATAACCGAGGGTGGAGGACACCATGCTTGTTGTCGAACTCAGTTATGAACCTCTCGACCTCTTGACCAGCCTGGCGTGCAGTTGGCGGCCCAGGACTGAAAAAAGGGTTAATGTAAAGTGGAAAATTGTTTGTAGGACCTTGTAAGCGATGTTTATGGGCCACCAAAGTATGTTCCAAAAACTGCCATATAAAGTTTGAACGACTGATCTGTTTTGTCGATTAATAACAGGTCCTGACAAACTACTCATTCTTGGACCAATGAAATTGGGATTTTCTGGATTTAGGGCAGGATTACTGTAACTCGTGATCAGACGTTGCCGGATTTCGTTATCAGTAATTTGAGGAGGAGTTACAAGTTGGCCACTGGAAGAGGGCCCTTCTTCATGACTTTGTACAGGAACCGTCTCTAAGGGAGGTGTTGGAGGAAGAGGATTAAATGAAAGTTGTACTGCTTGCTCTAAGTTCCAGTTTGATTCATCTAGAAGTCTCATACATTCTTCTACTTCTGTTTTACCTGGAAATATTACAAATATTATCATGATCATATTTTGCATGTCAAATTTTACTTCCCAATAATTGCTCATAAATCAGCAATGTATATAATTTCTGAGTGAAGCGAATGATACACATAACTTTGAGTAAACTCATGCTGATCACAATATACAGTACAAGGAGGTGGGTAACGTTAGTTATAACTGTGACTTGATTCCAATCTTAAAAGATTGTAGCCTTACAATATGGTAAAATATAGAAGTATATTTATTATTTACCAGTAACTTCCTGAAAATGACTGAGGATATCGTCTTGAGTGGGATTGTTGTCATTTTGGTGAGGTTCCCCCGATCCATTTATTGTCTCAGGAGTACTACTATCAGTGTTTACATCATTTACATCCCCATAATTTACCATACTATAATTGGGTAAAATATGAAAGGTTATTTTCTAGGAAAATAGCATTTTTAAGGTTTTAAGGGAGAGGTCTCAGATTATTCATATCACATCACAGCAATTGACCAATGAGTAACGTACTGCCAATCAATATTGAGCAATATTATCACGCAATGACCCATCCTCAAAATGAATGTATCTATTAAATTGCCTAAATTGTAAAGATTGATTTAACTTACAACTCATCTCAAAATATAAGACATCTACCTAAATGAGTTTAACATGTATTCTATTACTTGAGCCCTGTGAAGATACAATGATACAAGGGTACAAATAATATAATTACATTTATTTACAATAGGTGTGATTCTGAAATAATTGAAGTAAATGATTTATAGAATAGAACAGGCTCCTGTGCTAAGATGAAAATCAGGAGAATTATAATTTGCTGTTGCACTTTGTTAATAGAGAGGATGGCATGAACTGCTCTGGCCATAAATTTTTCTTTCAGGGCCTGATTTTTTGTCAGACGGCAAATTGACAAGGTGAGATTGATTTTCTAAGAGGAAATCACATATTTTTCTGATGGGTAGGTAACAAGAACATAAAGTTCGTCATCAAAATGTTTGTGGGCAGAGTTGTAATGGCAATGGATACACCATCTTCAATCTGATTAATGGAGGACTAAGAAGGAGTAGTTATACTAATATTGCATAGATACATACATTTGATGGGGAGAGAAGTGATAAATGGAAGATTAAGAAGGACAGCAATAGCAGCTTAATCGAGAATATCCTAATTTTGGAGGATTTTAGGTTTTATAAAGTCAGGATAATAAATTTGTGCTTTCATGATGCTTTCAGGGGCTCAGTGATCAGTCTTATTGAGTTCTTCAAAATTTGACCAAACTCAAGCAGATTGGACCTTGTTTTCATCACGAAATATAGGTCAAGATAAGGGGAAATTTGGTGGTTTCGGTTGTGACGGAGACATTGAAATTTTCAAGATTACCCTCAATAAGTCCAAAAGTAAAAGAGTAGAGATTCCCAATATGTCATTTACAAATTTCGTGGTGGTTTTGAGGTCAAGAATCACTGAATTCAAAATCAAAGTTACTCTCACTTTTACTCCAGGCCAATATTTTGTCTTGTAACAGCAAGCAACGGGATGTCAATGATTTTCCATTGTGCCCGATGTCTGTACAATAGTCATTTTGGACATTTATAACAAAGTTAAGCCAGATTAGTTCAGGAGATTAGGTGTGATGATGCTGGCATCATAATTCATTATTTATATATTCATTTATATTTTACTATGAGGATAATTGTGACATTTCGAACCATTTGCTATGACTTTATAATTATCTTTATTTGAAGCTCAAGTTTCATCTTTGGATTTTATATATTAACTGTAATAAAAGCAAAAAGATTAATAGTTTATATCAGTGAAAAAATTATCCTCCTACTGTACTCACAGTCTATTTTAGGTGCACAGTCTATTTTAGGTGCAAAATTGAGGTTTTCCTCAATTTAAGCACATGAAATGTCATTTTAAGTCCAATTTCTGGCCCTAGAAGATTTTGTTGACGTGAAAACTGGCCATCCACTCAGGCTTTGTCACTTTTTAATGCTGCAAGAGTGAAAACTGAGGGTATTTAAAATTTCAATTCTGTCGGTTAGTTCTGTCAGCTGGAAGTTTTATTCTCAATAAGAGCTCAACATTGGAAATTGTTAATTCCATAAGTGGCAATGATTTGATTTGATTTGAAACTTCCATCAAAGATGTATATTTGACAAAATGTAACATGAATAAATCAACGGGACACAAAATATAATAGGGCTAACAATTTAGCCTTTGGGTTAAGGGCCAAACACGAAGGTAGATGTCGACTGAAATACAAAAACGATTAGGGATACTAGCAACATCCGTGATGAGGCACTAGGGTGCCTTGGACTCTAACTCTGGACCCCAACTTAACTGACTAGATTAAGCTCCACTAAGATTTACAGCCTGATGATATTTGTTGTGTCAAAGCATAGCCTGTAATATAAAATATCATTGGTGCGAATTTCCCTCTTCCTATCACACTCAAAATCTCGGGTTGGAGACCTTAATTAAAATCAGTAAGTATGTATGTTCGTTACCTAATTGAAGCGCGTGTGCGTGCATTCAATATCTAATCAAGTTATGCCAGCAAGTCGTTTTTAATATGCAGCTACCTTACGTGTTACGTAAACGTATTGTTGAACTAGTGACCAGGGAATGTTCGTTCCAGTTTAAATTTGAAGTCAAACAGTTTAACGCCCACAATGCTCTTTTGTAATTGTTCACCTTCAAGCAAGCTTCAACTCATTAACGTCTTAGTTTCAATAAAATTTAAAATTCCCAACATCTCAACTAGTTACAGTTATTTAATTAGGTAACTCGTTTGGTCACCAAAGTAATTGGTGTGATAGTTAATTACTAAGTTACAGATAAAAAATGTTATCCAAGTTTGCACTTGGCAACAAAATCTTAATACTTAAATAGAAAAATAAAACTTGGCTAAGCAGCCACATTTAAAAAATAGCTAATACCAATAGTCAATACCTCAGAAATCTATTCACAATTTTAATAAATTACGTAAAAATCATAAATACTTCGAAAGATAAACTTATAAATTTTAGTAGGACTAACAGTACCGGACTGTCAATATTAATGAAGTAGCAAATCTTGGGATCTGAGTTTGTAGGCCTTGTGAACAGTGGCGTAACGTTGTATGTCAAGCCAATATGGCGCCCCTCGGCGGTAAAAAGGCGCCCCCAAGTGGCGCCCCTGGGACAAGGGCCAACTGAGAGCAATTTGTAAAAATATGGCCAAAAAATCTAAATAAATAGTGAAGTTATTAAACCAAACACGTGATTTTGTTGAAGGAATTAACCACATGAAGTACAGGCAGGTAGATTTAAACAAGACATTATGGATAGGGCAACTTACTGCAAATTGTTAAACTAAAGTTGGTACATTGTCTTAAGCAGATACTTATAGGGTGCTCCATACCACGCACTCCTGAAGTTAGCTTTTAGGTGAAACTCAACGGGCGATGCGCGTCTAGAATTTCTTCGAATTTCTTCGCCAGGCCAGAAATGCGTGACAGCGCGTGATGGCCGCGACAGTATGTTATCAACCTACAAGATGAAACCCGTAAATTATTCCTCTCCTGGCATGTAGACAAGCTGTTCCCACTAGAATTTGATAACTGACTGCTCAAATAATGAGGGGGAGGTTATCCTCCTAGTTGCTTTTCAAGTTTTTAATGTTTTAGTGATAGCATTTAGTGAAGTTGTTGATTCAAAGGGAAACGTAGATGCAGAGCCGCGCAGCTCAGCACTGAGCACCCGGAAAGGATATAATGTCCATGGCCATGTCATCATGTGATGTCCATTGCATGGTTGATGGTGACCAGATCACGCGCTTTGACGCATTATTGGCATGGCAATGCATGAATTTTTAAAAAGTTCTAAATGTAAAGTTTACCTAACCAGACCAGGTGCTTACACCGCGCGCGGCGGCTAGGCTCCGTTTTTACCTAACCAGGCAGGTGCTTACGCATGTTGACAAAATTATGTCCGCGTCCGTTTAATCATTAATTCTTTAACGAAACGCCAGGAGAGCAGCAAAAGCAAATTGCGAGCCTGCTACCAGCCACCTTTGGTGGCTCGCGCGCGGACGCGCGCAAAAGGGCTTTTGTTAAAGCAAACTCTGTCCAACATGCTGCAGGCGGCGCGCAAAAGGGCTTCGGTTAGAGTGTAGAGCAAAGCTATAGCTTGGGGTTCTCATTTCCTTTTCTGTAAGTGTAGAAACTTACATTGTTATATCTCAAGTTGCATATGTTGCATGTCGGTTTGACCAATAAATATTATTTTAGTTTTGAAGTGACGTTCATGTTACATGTTATCATCGGAGCGAGACCTTGGCCTTGTCTGACTTTGTCCGACCCTCATTCGAAGCGAATAAAATGCAAATGACGGGAGGGTGCGCGCCGCTGTACAAAGCGAGACCAGGAAGCGCGTTTTATTAAATCTTAAAATAATTGGGTGTAAATAGATAGTTTTTGCAGTCATTGCTGACGTTTTATTGAATTAGATATGAACTCTTGCCAATCCGAAAGGTCATTTATTGAATTAGAGCATCGAATTGTTTAAAATAGGGGTTTTTGAGATCACTTAATTGCTTGTCGAGATGTTACCCGACCCGCGGCTCTGCAGTTTTCTGCTCTCCTCGTTAGAGCGTTAGACGGATATCATCTCGTCAATTAATTGCTTAAATAGTTGTTTGTGGCTCAAAGTGCAATTGGTCCATTTTAACTCTATGCAATCATCAACGATAGGATATTGACCACCTAATTAAGGAGTGTTGAAACAAAATATGTTTAATTTGATTAGCAGTGCAATCAATACATATAATAGAAGAGAAAAAAGAGTAATATTGTTAGATGAAGCATAGCGTGGCCGGTTTTTAGGTCACATCAAAAAAATTTTTGGGGTTAAGTACCGTTGTATAGCCAGTGATCTCCTGATCACGATGGTATAAATTTTTAAGGAAATGGGTGTGTCATAAGTATAAGAATCGAGAAAAACTATTTTGACCGTATAAGGATATGAGCCCCTTCTCTTCCTAATATGGTCTGCCTTCGTCACCATCTGAGAAGCTCGCTCGAGAGCAGCTCTTTCCCAAATTAGGGCATTGGTAGGCCTAAC
>JH154850.1:114015-127120 GCA_000226015.1 Mnemiopsis leidyi | reverse complement strand
AGACATGATTAATTTCACGTAGGTTCAGTCATCATCGGGTTTTCTATAAAACGGGCAGACCCAAAAGTGTTATTGTCTTTCGTTTTCCATTTTCCAGCTTGCTAACCTACAGCCTGGGACACCTATCCCACGGCACTTTGCCGTTCAGACCGCTGTTAGCAGAGGCCATGTCCCATCTCCTTTTACCGGATAGTTTTCGTTATGGTTAAATTGTATTTAGTGAAGTAGTCTATTGGTGGTTCGCTCCGGTTCGTTAGATATAATCCTAAACTGCCTATTGTCATGTTACCTTATATTTCCTAATCTCATTTACCTTGTTTCACTTGTTCCCCCAAAACAATCCGGAAAACGTCGCCTCGACCGAAGTGGTACTTTATGTAAAATACAGTCCTTGAAATTGATTTGGAGTCCTGATCACCGGGATATTGACTCGTAAGCGTTAGCCAGGTTAAGGATAAAGCAGTTGCATAAGTTTACCATGTATCTAGAGCTAAAAGGTCAAAAGCTACGCTTACATTTCGTAACCCTGGCCTGAGTCACATTGAACTGAGGTTCACCTAACCAGGTGCTGGTGGTTACAATGCGCAAAAGGTGCTTTCGATGCGCAAACGAGCTCTGGTTTACAATACCTAGGTACTAAACTAGCTTCACCTAACAAGGCTCTTATGCACGCTATTGTCATGTCTCACGCTGTGACCCTTATTTTCGCGCGCACCGGAGGCTGCCGCTTCGCGGCAGTGAAGCAAAGCAACGTCTAGCAAGCTTTGTCTAATTTTGTCCGACCCTCATTCGAAGCAAATAAAATGACAGGAGGGTGGGTGCTGCTGTACAAAGCAAGCACACTACCCTGGCAAAATTACCAGGCGCTGCGCTAAGACTGAGGTCCCCAGGCAATCGCAAAATGCCTGTGGTTAAGGCAAAACCTAGCTGTATGGAGTTAATCTTACAAGCCAGAAAGTGTGTATTTCCCGTCAAAGCTGCACTAGATGCAGTTTGGTGACTGGCCGAATGGAATGAACCCCAGTCTGTTGCATGAAAATTAGGAAGCGTAATTGATATCACTTCACCACCCAACTGACAAATGTTGAACATGCATGTACATTAACGAGAACATTGACAGACGATATCCATTTATCATTCAGCTTTGAGCTGTGAGAGTCTGGTGTGACCAGTTGAACAATCAAAGAAACGTGTCACGTCCAGGATAATGCAGTTGAAACAACCAATTCCATTTAGGCGGTCAAATAAGTTGTATGCACTATGCAGGGCGAACCGGGCTAAACATTACCACATTCTACCAATTGCGCAGGACTGAGCATGAAATATTTCAAATTTGATTTATTAGATGCTGCCTCAAAAGGATCCTATAATTTGGTCTTAGTGATTGGACAATTGGCGCCAATGAATCCACTCAGTGATTAGTGAAACAAATGGTTTATATTTAGGCACCAATGGAAACCTACTGGGTACCTACTACCTTGTTGGTGAAACTTTTAACCATGGTCATAAACTCGGTTTTTGAGACTTTTTTGAGACCTGGCTGAACTCTGAATTTAGTCTCATTTGATTTTGATGATGTTAACTTTAAGACGGTTTCTTGTGACAATATTCTGTGTAATATCAAAACGAAAAATAAAATTCTCTTTTACTAAGCACATGACAGAGTCACCTTGGGGTTCCTCTATCATTTTAAGAGATCTGACGAAGAGCTTCCGTCTGAGGGGCACCACCAGGGTTGTGGTGTCATATACAAGGCTGGTCCTTTTATCAGGTGTGTTCCTCCAGGCTGGCTATGCCTATGGATACTCCACAAATTGCCTTTGGGCGTGTTTCATTGGCACCAATATAATGAAACCAATGGATCCACATTCCACTGGGTAGATGCCCCAATCACAATCACCACTCAGAGTGAATGGATCATTTAGAATTCCAATGGTGTCAATTTATTCTTTGGTTCCAATGGCAACAATGAAACCTATGGCATATAATTGACGTGAGTGAAGCCGAGGCAATCACAATGGTTGCCAATAGTGATTGCTCAATTTGTATCATGCAGAGTTTTTATAACTGACTCTGAGCAGTGTAGGTTCATAATTTATAAATCTTCTATCAGTGGAGATCAGTGTGAACAAAAGTGAGAAAGGTTTTATTTTAGACGTTCTATGATTCTCTTATTAACTGATAAAGAATAAAGAATAAAGATGAACGAATATTTCTTGGATGTTAATTTACCCTTATTTTTGTCTGTGGGCACTCACTTTGCCTCCTCGTTTTGACAGGCAGGCTATGTCTGTCTTGTGGGTAAGGTCTCATGGAGCTCCTCCAGATTGCAGGCATAGACCGACCCAGCCGGGCTGGGGGTTTGCCAGCTTGGTACTTCGGGAGGACATTACGTGGTTATGGCCCTGGTGGGGTGGTGAAGTCCCGAAGCACATCTACTTAAATGGTTCGTCATCAGAGGACTCCTAGAACGCTTAGGAGTCAGGTGTCAAGGCACCTTTCCGGAAGAGTGGCAGTGAATACTATGAGGAACTACCACCACATTTTGCTTGTGGTCCTGATAGGCAATCCTCGAGCTGAGGTTGAGGCTTGCGTGAGGGGATCAATGTGGTATTACTCGATATGGTGTGATTTGCCTGGGAATATATTTTTATTTGTTGCACCTGCACCCAGGCTTTTACAGTAACATGAAGGGGATCCTCCAGAAGATTCTAGATCTTCTAACAGAGACCCTCCTCATTTCACCCTCAATCACAGTTTCCCAATCATTCGGCTGAGTCCACCAAAGAAGATTGCTTAGGCAAATGCCCTTAGCGCACTCCTTTAAGATTGGCGGATCTGAGTTTGATGTACCTATCCTTGTTGGGAGGTGTTTTTTGCTGTGTTTTGCCTGCAGATGGCACGCTTTTATATGATGCCGATTTTGGTTCTTTGAATAAGGATAAGCGCAAAGAAGACCGTTTTTGCCTTTAAAATCATTCTGCAGCTTGTGCGAGATGCGATTTTGGGATTGTTGATTGTCATTAATGGCTGATTGAAAAAGGGCTGAATGTTTTGTAGGCCCACTCAAGAGAGAGCATGTCGGTAACCCTCCGACTGGGGGTGGAGTGTTGACCGCAACTCCTGGGTCATCAGCCAAAAAGACCCGTGGCAAGGGGACCCCTTGGACCTCTGGATAATTGTGATTATCTGAATACATAATTGGCTTTTACCCTAAGAAAATTCATAATAAAATAAAATCATACTATGACTATGACTATAGTTATCATTAGATTATGATTATAGTTTCCTTAAATGAATATCAACTGCACAATCAACTTTTTTCCGAAATTGGCAGCTAGTTTTGAAGTCCAATAATACTTCATTTCTAAATTGAATCTCTGCATGAAGCATTAATTAATTGACAAATTTATTGTTTTATTGAGTTGGTACACATCATGTAGCATAACACACCAGTTTTCTCTCGGTGCCCACCCTTGGGAGTCAAGTATGCATGAAGTGAGCACCGGAAATAGGTTCACTAGTCCCTCCCCACTTGAACCACATATTTTTCATTAGATTTAGCATAAACATATTTTCAGGGAATGCCTCCTGATGCTAATGACATGATTTTGAACTTGCAATCCTTATATCGAGGATGGTTTGTTAGGAGATTCATGAAGACCTGCTTCTACGAATTTCAGAAATTTTGTGAAGAAATCGGTGATGATTTTGGTTTAGGGCAGACAGGATTTGTAAAATCATTTGAAGAACAAGTTAGTGTTTCCAAGCCAAATGAAATTAGAGAAAACGATGTAGAAAGTGATGCAACCAAAGCAGTTGTAACAGATTCCTCTGATGAACTCTCTGCCGATCTAAATATGCATAGCAGCACAAGCAAATTTGAAAAAAAAGTTTCTGATCAGATCTCAAAAACTGCCTTGCTTTCTGAAGAGCTTAAAGAGAAGTTATACAGTCTGAACGAAGAAAAACTATGGCTTGAGAATGCAATTTTAGCTCGAATTGAATATCTAACTAACTTCTAAAATGTGGTTTCAAGTGGAGAGGGGGCCTTTTTCAGGTCCTCATTTCGAGCAAGCTCGACTCCCAGAGGTGTGCACTGATCGTTAACGGGTGTGTTATGTTGTGGGTGGGCCGAAGGATCAACCAAGCTAGATGATGTGTACGGAGGAGATATTTGAACAGACACGATTTCCACTGATAGTCAATTCAGAAAATTCATGGGCCGGCCCTATAGGGCCGGTAGCTCAATTGGTAGAGCACTCATCTAGACAATGCAGAGGTTGTCGGATCATACCCGACTCGGCACGGTGCCGGCCCATGAATTTTCTGAATTGACTATCAGTGGAAATCGTGTCCGTTCAAATATCTGCTCCGTACACATCATGTAGCTTGGTTGATCCTTCGGCCCACCCACAACATAACTTCTAAAATCGGACATAAAAACTTGCAATTTTTTTCTTCTGTGATTTTCTGTTTGAGTTTATTTGTGAAATGAAACAAAAACCACACCTCGATTTTTTTATTTCTAATTCGGTTACTGTTTCTAAATCCTTCAAAAGTTCGACCGTTTTATTCTTGATTTGTTTACCCTGTAAATCAATTAGACATTAGTTATATTATGAATACCCAACTCTGGAACCACTTAAGAATTTTTCAAGTGCTTTTTTGATAAATAAATATGATTCATTCAATTTGCTGCTAAAATTCAATGCTTTCTAAGATGGAAGATTTGCAAATAAGTGGTCGCTCTTCAGTAGCCTCATCGCGTCCAAAGCCGAAACCTAAGACGTTGGTGAGTTTTTAACCGTTAAGCCTGACAAATGCCATCTTCTTGAAGGGGCAGTAACCAGTCTGACTGTTTTAGGTAGAAGAGCAGTCCAAGCATGAACTCGGGGGGGGGGGGGGTAGTTTTTGTCTTTGTATGTAGTTTACCAGTCTCTCTAAGTTGTAGAAAAGGAGTATGTGTGTTTGGCTTTTTTGTCTTGTTGTCGGAATTTTAGGATTGAGAGAGGGAAAGTTAGGTCGTATGGAAATGCTGAGATCGTATTCTAATTTAGGTTGATCAGAAACAGGACTGCTAGTTTTCTATGAACATCTTGTAACAAGGTTCATACGTAATGGTAAATTAATCAAAAACACGGACCAAACGTAGAGGGTCAGGATCCTGGATCAGGGTGGTTTTATTGTTGGCTAGCGAATTTTAGAATTAATTACAGTGTGTAAGCAATTTTGAATAGAAGAAGCCATGTAACAATAAGATCCAAAAGCCCATCTACAAATATCTGTTGTCGAAATAGCCTCAGTATTTCATCTCATTTCAGGGTGTTAACTTTTCTCAAAGACGGCGGGAGAAGCCGGGTCAAGAAAAAAACTCTAAGGTTGTAAATCTCTCCAAAGGTAACATATGATCACTTGTGCTGCTGACATGAAATGATGAAAGTTCTTTAACATTTCACCTTACCTCTTGTATTGCCTAAGTTAGATGAAAGATATCATACATTCACTGTTAGTTTTGTCAAAGTAACTCAGTGTTTAACATGGGCTCAGTCAATAAAGTCACCGTGGTTGTTATGAAAGGAAACTAAAAGTATCCAGGAACATGAATGGTCGGTGGGGATTGGGACCCGCTTAAATCACTTTCCCCTGGCCTCAGTAATCCATTCTGTCACCACAAAATATATTCAAATGTTAGGTGAAAAGTTAAAGACATCTAAAAGCGTTATCAGTGGTTACATGTTACAAACTAGAATACTAAATCTACAGTAAGATATTCCCCAAATTTTATTTCACAGAATCCAGAGCCTCCACAACGTATCTTAACAGCCCAAGTGGCGCCGATAAAGTTGGCAACCCACTTTTAAACTCCAATGACATTTTGGACAGACTCTCTCGATCCTTACCGCCATCGTCTGTGGTTAGTGTGATGTTAGGTATTTAAATTGTACATCATACCATTAGAAACCTGTAAGATTTCATTTAGTTGATTTTCTTATTACTAAAGTTCAAGCTTTTAAATGATGTTACATTGTTCACTGAAATGCTATTCCTCTTGCAGAATAGTAACCTAGAACCTGAAGAAGTCCCTGTCAAGGACTCAGTGGTGATGAAGCCTGACTTTGCTGCCCGGAATGAAACTCATGATTCAGCAGCACCTGCACATGCCCCGGTAGACCTCACACCGGCAGATTATGATGCAGCAGCTACTAAGATCCAGAGACAATGGAGGAAACGTAAGGAGGAAAACGTAAAGGCAGACACCCCTGAGGATCTGGACCAAAATAACACGTTTAAAATGAGCGAGGAGGTAATCTATGATTTTTCTGGAAATGGGAGAAACGTAACGGAATAGTATATCCTGTATGCTTTTGCACTTACAGAATATATATTATTCAAACGTTTTACTCTATCTTGTTAGACAAACCGTGTGTACTGTGAAATTTCGTGAACCATTTACAAGTTCTTTATATTTATCGTCATCTAATGATACACTTGGTTCAGTTGAGGGAACTGCTAGACCAAGAACGTAAGAAAATGCTTGCTGATCGAGAAAAGGAAAGTACTGCTAAGGTTAAAAGTAAAGTTGATGTCGAGAAAAAGAAAAGAGAGGTATTTAAATGCAGTCATGTGATCCAATTTGTTTTTCTTTTATGCTTGGGTTTTAGAGCAAATAAATTGATAAGAGTTTACTGATTATTGCAGTAACCTTGTTGTATATTAGTCTATGCTTTAAAGATGTTGTTTGCTTATTGCTTACTTAATCAGTTGCATTGTTATCTCGATTGGTTTTAACACTGTAACGTTATTTTATCCTAGGCAAGACTTAAGGCTATAGAAGAACTTAACAAAAAGCGTGATGAGAAACGAAGATTGCAGCAACAAATATTGCAAGAAGAACTCCAGCTAAATTCCGAGGTTATAAAGGTCAAGAGGAAGAACGTTAAGAGGGCAGTCACACCAAAAAAGCAGAATAGAAAAGAAGTTTCCTTTGAACGACAGTCGGCGAAGAAAGAACAAAAAACAGACACTTCAAGAAAAGAATCAAAAAAAGATATTGTCCCTCCAGCACAAAGTCCACAAAAAGAGGATCAAAAGAATCCAGACCCAAAAGTTGAGGACGGCACTGAAACAACGGTGGACACCACCTACGATAATCTTGTCGACGAGATATTTCTCCCCCAATCCAGAAGAGTAAGAACTGCCATCGACTCAGACATCGACACGCCTAGAGTTGGCTGGGAGCCAGAAACGGAAAGTACCTCAGAGTCACCAGCAAAGAGGGAAACAAAACCTGAGGAATCTGACTGTGTCTCTAAAGGTAGCGGCACTATTCGAGAGGAGAAGAAGGTGTTTGCTTCTCTGTTAGAAACTCTGAAGATGTTGGAGGTTGAGTCGGAGGAAGCCCTGAGTGAGGTGAAGAGCTCCAGTATCATCATACCTCCCACTCCTAAACTAACTCAGGGGGAGGTCTACAGGTATGAACGTTAATAAGAGAAAAGATTTGATGGTTTATTATTAGATTTTACATTCTATATTAGTACATATTGCTGTTTTCAAAGGGGGCTCAAAGTAAAGGTATTTCCAAAATGAGATGTAAAACTTTCCTAATTACAAGATTGGATAGGTTAGGAGCGAGATGTAAAACTTTCCTAATTAAAAGATTGGATAGGTTAGGAGCGAGATGTAAAACTTTCCTAATTACAAGATTGGATAGGTTAGGAGCGAGATGTAAAACTTTCCTAATTACAAGATTGGATAGGTTAGGAGCGAGATGTAAAACTTTCCTAATTACAAGATTGGATAGGTTAGGAGCGGGATGTAAAACTTTCCTAATTACAAGATTGGATAGGTTAGGAGCGAGTGAGTTGCACACGGGTGGAGTCATGCCCAGCGGCAAGATCAAGAGTTTACTCCACTTCCTTGACCACGTGGATCAAGTGGACAACCAGGAACATGTGGACACCACTTCTCTCTTTTCTGGAGTTGACTCCGTGGTAAGTGGGCACCACTTCTCTCTTTTCTGGAGTTGACTCCGTGGTAAGTGGACACCACTCCCCTTGCTAGGCAAGTTTGAAGTTAGCAGTCGTTCTTTCCATCTTGACTGGAAGTCTTTCTTTAAGCTATTCTACCTGATTTATGTTTTCATAACACACCTTTATATATTAAGTTATCAAATAGCAACTTCGCCTAAATTGAAAAAATCAAGCTTTTAAAGACATTTTGCTGCAGACCTCTGCTGCCGCATTAGTCGAACAGCAGCGCATGAAGAACGTAAGTGCAGTGGTGGACGAAGTAACAGAGAATATAAAGGACACACAGAAACAGCTGAACAGCAAGGGCGAACAGATCGAACTTTTGAAGTCGGAACTTTCTACCACGTCCAACAAGACAGCTCAACTTCAAGCTCAGGTGGGACAATAACAGGAGGCAAAACGTACTCAAATTGTATAGTTGAGTATCTCGCATGGGCATTTTGTTCGATAAAATCTACGTTTATGATGGAGTCAACTTGTTGACTTAAGTTTATTTTGGCGTTGGTATTTCAACAGGTTAACCCCCTCAGATATTCGCTACAAAACTAGAAAGTGATGAGAAGAGTAAGGCAGTTGCGATGTTGCGGAGAGCGCTAGACGAACAGAGGGACCTTACATTACGTCTGACTAATGAACAGGTACACACAGTTTAAATATGTATGTGGTTATTTAATTTAAATTTGAAGGATCGGGCCTGGCCAACAAGACTTGAGACAATTTGAACTGTTGTTTTCCCAGGACATACTATTATTCGTTGTGATATTCTTTACTGACTGAATCTTGACTTTCAGGAGAAAGACGCTCAACAACGACTAGCAAATCAGAAAACTGAGTACGAAACGACAATTCAGAGACACCTGGGATTCATTGATCAGCTCATCGCGGACAAGAAGGATCTGAGTGATAAGGTTATTTGTAAAGAGCTAGAACGGATTAGAAATTTATGTGTGGTTGTCCTCGTGATGTAAAAACTGTTTGTCTTCCGACTGATAACTAAATTGTGTCACTCAGGTCGAGAATCTGATGACACAGATGCGAAGCACTGAAAAGAAACTTGGGGACAAGATTAAACTTTTAGAAGATAATCAAAAAGTCGAGGTCAAAAAGCAAAGAGAAGCGATTGAAGCAGCCGAAAAGATTAAAAGGTAAGTGCTTTCAATTCTTCAGCTATAGATTTTAGGGTGATCGTCGACCTGCCCCGAACATTTGGCCCCCCAACGTTTTGCCCCAGTGAATTTTCCCCAGTGAAAGGACGACGGGAATTTTATAATCGCACAAATCTCTCTAATCCTGGTTAAAAAGCCTAGTAATATAATAAATTAGTTAGGTGCTAAGAATAATTCGGAACCCTTAAGTCAGATAGGTATGCCCATGCCCTTTTGATCACTACATATTTATTTATTATACTCAACATGTGATAAATAAAATTTTGCGACTGTGGTAGTTTGTAATTAAACCACAGTTCAAGATAGATAAGTTTTACATGTGTTCAGGGAACGTTGGATTGCAGAAAAGTCCAACAAGATTAAGGAGATGACAGTCAAGGGACTGGAGCCGGAGATTCAGAAACTGATCGCCAAAAACAAAGCCGAAATAAAGAGACTGAACGCCGTACATGAAGCTGAATTACTGGCTGCTGATGAGCGGGCTAGCAAGAGGTCAGATTTATCGCAATTTGTCTAGATAAGTGTACTGTGCAGCCAAGAAAAAATTCAACATGGAGGTCTATGTGGCATTTTGGCCTTTGCACTGCTTTCTGTTCTTCTCTTATAATTCATTTCAGTCTTTGCTCTATACCTACCTAAACCAAGAAAAACGCCTTGTTGCACTGTTCTAAGACACCACATTTTATTTCTTCACGTGCATGCTGTACAGGTTTGTAGCTCAAGTAGAAGACCTTCGTAAACAGCTGGATGAGGAAAAAGAAGCAGCATGTGCGCGCGAGAGAGATAACGCACAGAAGAGATTTGAGAAACAAGTAGAACAGGAAGAGAATGCTTATCAGCAACAGAGGCGACGTTTGTATACTGAGGTGTGTAGACTGACTGACTGACTGACTGACTGACTGACTGACTGACTGACTGACTGACTGACTGACTGACTGACTGACTGACTGACTGACTGACTGACTGACTGTGCCAAACGTGATATTGGGGTGGACTATGTAGTAGGACAGTTACACTTTCATTGTGTCGTTCGCGGAGGCAATGAAACGAGCTAAAACTATGTAGTAGGTTTGATAACTTTGCAGAGGAGCACGTGCCGTTGACATGGTTACGGTTAATTGTGTTGTTCGATCTTGAGCAGAGCGTTAGACTGAGACGTCTTCAGATACTTACCTCGAAATACTTTTTTTCTTTTTACTTTAAACGGTCCACCCCCTTGGGCTTTCGCAAAATTGAGAGGGCTCAAAACGTGATTGCTGTTTAGGTTCAGGAGGAAAAAGAAAGAGCTGCAGAACTGCTGACCAAGGAGCGAGCTCGACTTGGGGAAGATCGGCAGAAGATCGAGGAAGAGTTCAACACCAAGGCAGCAAAAGTGCAAGCACAGCACACTCTGGAGATCGAACGAATTCAGAGAGATCACGAGAATACGTTGAGAGATGTTAAGTTGAGGATTCAGGTGGAAAAGGAGCAGTGGCTGGAAAACCAGAAACAAAAACAGGTAAATTACCGCTGAAATAACATATTTAAAGAAATTGAACTAAGTAAAACGATTTTATTGTGTTTTGGGTTATTTTTCGATTTTTTTTACATTTTTAGGTTTTTCATGATAGTAAGCAATAATAATATAATACTGAATAATCAAACTCAATGCACTTCAACTATTCAAAATTCTATCTTTCAAAATATCAAAATTAAAAACTAAGGCGGTCAAAAAAGATCATATTCAAAACGCATCAGCTGTCAATTGCTCAAATTTCAAGTTTGAACTTAAGATTATGTAATTCTGCTCAAAGGTTAATAATCTCGGAAATTCAAAGCTCAAAAATAATGTATCTCTTCAAATTTTTTCAAATCTATTGTCCAAAAATTATTTACAACACACAAATTATTCTGTACATAACATCTAATATCAGCTGAAATATGACCAGCACACTAATCAGCTATGGTTGCCAACATTGGCAAAATCTTCAAACAATGTACTTGCTCTTCTTTGTTTTGTAAGCTCCAGGCAGAGGTAAATCCAAGGATTCTGGTCCGTGGAAGTAGTTCTGAAGTTTGACGAAAAATGAAGATTTTCTCTGGGTTTTGGAGGTTTCGTAGAAGTTGGGCATCGGCAGGGCAAAGCTATCTGGTTTTGTGAACCTGGGGGACAAAAAATTCGTGATATTGTAACTTTGTAGCGAAGCAAAACCATAATCGATGATTTTAGTAGTCTTAACTAGACTGACTATACATGCCAATGACTTTGGCCAATCAAAAACAAAACAATTAGTAAATTTCCAAAAATGAGCGTCGTACGTTTAAAAACAATTCTTACCTGCATAATACAAATAGAACGACCGCGAGGACAGCAGCAAAGGTCAGACAATTCCCAGCAATGTCCTTGGCATTTCGGGCGGCCAAGTCATTAGCCTCTTGAAGAACTGGTTCAACATAGTTGTGGTAAGAGTAGGTCATCTTGAAGTTAACCATCTCTTTAGAATAGTACGAGTGTCCGGTCAGTGCATCATCTCCGGATAACTCTGTCATTTTTTCTGGAAGAAGGAATTTATCAGCACTGCGCAATGCAGTATGAATGAATGCTAAAAAGTTAAGCACTTTATTTCGTTTTAAAAAGCACCAATACAGAAGAATGTAGAAATGAAAATTTCCTGACAAAATGACTTACTGTCCCAATATTGGACTCCATCGTACAGTTCATGAGAATCCAACCCAACTTTATCGTGAAGAAAATAGAGATCAAGAAAACATTTGTCATTCATTTTGCTTGGTTTGACATTCAGGTCTTCCGGTATTTTGCAAACTCTGTTCAGCAGATTGATGAAGCTATCTTGGGGCATCATCTTCAACTCTGGGGAATTATGACTTTTATAACACTGGCATAGATTGGTTAAGTCGAAAAGATGAGCTAAGAAATGACAAATTTGGAGGAATTTGAAAAATTTTAGAAACGTCGAAAAATTTTTAAAGATATGAAAGTCAGGACTTACTTTTGGGCTTGGAGGAGTGAGGGCGAATGACTCCAGATTCAGTGAGTACAACCAGAGTCAAGGATGCGATGCAAAGAATCGCTATAATCATCTTTATCGTGTTTAACTTCATCGTCGATCGAAAGTCGAATCGAGATAATATATTTGTTGAATGTGAAATGAAGTAGTTGATTTACTATTTAGCAACGAAAGTGATTTGACAAGCAACAAACTGAGCTTAATTTTGAAATGACTCCTTGACCCCTGTCAGGTGCTCCTTTATCAAAACAGTTGATGTGTTTTTATTTTTGTTGAAAATGACACGTGCAGAATAAACCGAAAACTGTTAGATGATCCTCGGGTCAGTACCTGAGCACCTCGGCTCAGGTACTGGTGATTGAGCGCGCCATGAAAAACGTATTTAAACGTCCAAAACTTTCGGGAGGTCATTTGAACGCAAAAACCGGGTGACAATTTAATATAGAAACACTTTCTTTCAGCGCTGTGTCTGCCAAAAATTTAGCGCGCGCACCGTTTATCTTTGGCTGGCATCTCGCGCGCGCTGGCATAAACATATAAAATAAATAAATAACAAATAATGATGCCAGCATCATCACAACTAATCTCCAAATGTATCTTTAAAAAATCTAAAATTCAATTAAAAGCTAAAATACAGAAATTCAAACTCCTAATTTATGTTGATAAACCTTTTTCTAGCTACAAAAGGATTATCTTTGAGAAAGGTATTATGTCTTATCTTATTCTCTAAATAACTTCCATTTTCAATACGATTTAAGATCTCATCAGAAATATCCCAGAAGTTCCCACTACCATAAATTCCTAAAGCTTTAGTTCTGCCCTTAAAAATCTCAAGATGAGATTTAAAAACATTTAATTTAATGCAGTCTTTACCTCTATGGGTAGCTTATTCCAAAAT
>JH154850.1:90710-114004 GCA_000226015.1 Mnemiopsis leidyi | reverse complement strand
TACGAATACGATTAATTTTGGTAACTTTACTTTTCCCTGGTTTACATACCAAATTAACTCCTGATCTACTAAAATTTAAGACCCCAGATAAATGGGATAAACCCTGGCTGGCTTTATAAACCTCAATCAGGTCTCCTCTCGAACGTCTCTCAGCGAGGGTAGTCAGCTGTAGAATCTGCAGTCGCTCAGAGTAAGGAAGAAGGCCTACCCCTTCAATCATCCGAGTAAAGCGTCTCTGGACGCTCTCAATCCTCATTATCAAAGACCAATTTCCATGCTCTGCTGCAGGATTCCAAAGCTGAACACAATATTCGAGATGTGGCCATAGCTTAAAACTTGCCTGGTCAATTGTAATGTTGTCGCTATAATCTTAAAATAGTCATCACATTTCATTTTTAGCATAATTCCAAGTTTTATATTTCAGTTTCGATCAATCATACGTTCAAATACCAAGATCACATACCCTGCAGGCTGTCGACTTGATGGCGAAGGAGCGGCAAATTCGTGAAAACCTAAGAATTGAGCGCAACAAGGAAATCGAAGTTGTCATCAGCAAACTTGAAGAACAAGCTGCATTGCAGAAAGAAGAAAGTCAGGCGACTTTGGACTGCAGAATTAAGCGACTGAAAGATAAATACGAATCGCAGGTAATAATTTTGGGTCCTTTTTTTGACATTTGATGCTGACTTGAAATAGATTATCTCGATTTTTATTTTCATAAATTTATAAAAAATCTAAAAGTTAGGAGATTGGTCGATTCAGACACTAGATGGGTATGTTTGCTCTTTGCAATTCCACAGTTACCTAGCAAATCACGCAGATATCTGACATAGAGCACCTCAACAACACGACACAAAGCAAGCTGAACGTGATGAAGGAACGTGTCACAGACTTGGAGGCTGATAATATCAGGTTAAGAGGTCACATCAAATCTGTCGAGAGACAGAACGAGGACCTTGAAAAAGTAAGTTTCTGCTGCAGGATTTATGAACACTTTGTATGTAGCATTTTCAATTCGGATAAAAAACTCGAAATTGAGGATAATTTCATGATATTTTGGTGAGATATTTTGGTTAGGTGCATTACAAGTAACTACTTCTCACTGCTGATGTATTATCACTATACAATACCACCTTCACGTTTTGTCTCAGTTCTCGGGAAGGCTGAAAGGCGAGCGGGACAAGGTCGAGGAGGTGATCAGAGGTGAGTTCTCGGAGAGGCTTGTCACTCTGGAGGAGGACAACAAGAACCTCAAGTCGGAGTTGGTGGAGTGCAAAACTCGACATAAGTTGGAGGTCGAGCGACAGAAAAGACTGCATGAGGACGAAATGACTGAGGTATGTTGGATTGGTGAATTTATTTCTAGCAAGACTCTCTTAGGTATGAATGAACTTTTCCATGAATCCTTTTCTTACTTAACTAAGTAAAAATTTCGAGTAGTAAACTAGATAGCTATGCAATGAATAGTATGAATCGTGATTAGCGTTTTCTTGATAGTTATTGAATGTGTAGCATTTTATTTGATTCTACCGGCCACCCTCTTATCGAGTGTATTATATTTGATTAAAAATATCCCTCGTTCAGGTTCAGAACAGAATAAAAAGTGCGTTCGCTAAAAGAGACGAGTTGATTAAAGAGTTAAAGGACAAAAGTTCTGCAGCGTCCGCCAGAGCAGACCACTTAGAAGCATTGCTAATTAAACAGAGAGAACAACTATTGAAACCCGTGCCAAAATAAACTATACCGACCTGGGTCTACAATCTACATTTTAGTTTTGAGCCGGATGAGTTGTAAGAATTCAGCACTTTTATGCGCTTGCAAACTTATTTCGTTAATTGATAATTTTTGGAACAGTGTAAAGATTTAAGAAGATGTTGTTCATAACTTCTTTTTTTGCAATTTATAATTGTTGGTAAGTACGCTTAGTAAGGAAAACTTTCTTGAATTACTGACCGATCAGTATATGCCAATGTAAATATTTGTTCATATCATTCTATTTTCAGAAACTGTTTTAGAAAATAATTCATAATATGTTATCGAGGCTAAGTTTATAATGCAAAAAACAAAACTCATTTTTTGAATAAGTGATGACAATTAGTCTTGGGACTTGAGCATTCTACCACTAATTTTGTAACTTAAATGTTTACATACCAGTCTTATTGCTTTCTGGGCCAAGCTAGTATGCTGGCATACCGGCTCTCTCATCACTCTCCTTTAATATGTTTACAGGATGACGATTAGCAAAGTTGATGATTGCTTCTTGATTTTACGGATCTTAGAAAATGAAGCCATTGACACTAAACACAAGGACTTTTTACCGCTAGGTAAGATGGGTTGTTAGAAAACTGAACCAACATCCGATGTGCGTTTTGTTCGCGTGAAGATAGCAATCTGTTTGGTGTCTATTTTAAAACTCCTATTTTCTTCCACGAAAACTGATTGTCTATAAATCCTGCTCAGCACTGATGATATCCCTCTATCCTCAGGGATGATCAACGTGTCACGTGACCCCTTATCTTATCCTAAACCTCAAAGTGAGTACTCTACCTAGTGGTGAGTAGGTTACACCTTCATCTTTAATCACCGGTTAATGATTACAGGTAAAAAATTAAACTTAGAATGTTAATTTCAGTTTGTCTCGGTAACCCTGTACTAAAGATTGCGCCGTTTTTCCGAATTTATGTAATTTCTCAACACGTGAACTTAACGGATATTCTGGATTTCAAGTCTTTATCTTAGTAGTACTTACAATTCATATGACAAAATCATACATTTAGTTGTTGGCCAGCCGCTAGGGCATAAGGAGTGGCTGTTCACGTTATTTAGTTTTGCTTTCGTTTTTTCATTATTTTCTTCACAATTCCGGTTTGTGTTTGATAGATCGTCGACAAACCCAAATTTCATAATCATTGTCCTATGCATATTGTTATTTGCTAACATAGTTTTCAAATAAATTCCCGATTAAGGAATATATCGTTGAACAAATCCCATTTGCTGCCCTAAGCAATCATTTCTTTCTAGGATTCTCTTCTCAGTCTCCTGTTAGCAAGAATCCCTCCTGTACCCCAGGCAAATTCAGTTGTCAGTACAGCCTTTTTGGTGAGATGTTCTTTGAATATTTATGGCTAATGGAATGGACAATTATGTGAGTTTTCCTTCTCAAATACTGTCCATTCCTCGTGAAACAAGCAGACATCTGAAACTTGATGAGGAAGAGCTAGAACATCCTCTCAAATCAGAATGTCATAGGAATGATAAATCGACTACGATCTTAGTCATTATACATTTAAGGGAAGAACTGGCCCATGCTACTTATGTCTGGAATTTTGAAAATGAATTTTTCAACCGAAATCGCGAGCAAAGAATATATCCGATAGAGTCGAGGGGTAGGGTTTTGAAAGGTTTGATCTACAGAGGTTTGTATATCATACTAGGCGCTCTCTAATTAATTTCAATTTGTTGGATTCTGTTGCATTATTTATTCAATTCAAAGTTTAATAGTTGGCTCTATTAAAAATACTGCTACCTCGTAACATCTTTATCTAAGTATATCGATGTTTGCTGAGTATTTGATAGTGCTCTTGTTTTGTCACCTCTTCGTTTTATTTGTTTGTTTAGCAGCCCTAGGTCCTATTCATAAGGAAAGCTGTTTTGAGATCGTTATTCCATATGCGTATTCAAATAATTTATTTGTAAAATCTTACAAATACAATCATGAAACTTAGTATTCCCACGAAATTGTATTAAAATAAACGGTTCCTCTCTCTTGAAGGAAACCCAAGAAATTGCTGTTTGTTTTGCAGAAGAACAACTTTCAAACCAATATTGGGTGTTTACCGCGATGGCGAATTGGCTGGCGGTGGTGGAGGCGGCCGACAAGAGGAGCAATATCAATAATGACGGTAGACGGACCGGATAATCGGGGTCCTGCCGTCCTCCTTCTGAACTTGAACATTTCCCATACTACTTGCTTGGTATCACAAGCATTTTCATTTAATTAAAGAGCCGGGATTGAAATATAGTTGGAGGAAACCGCGCGGGTTCCCCGCACCACGTGCCAAGCTCGCTCTGTTCATTAATCAACGTCACACAGGGGGAGGTCACCTGACCAGAATAGATGTCACGTGAGTCGACCGGGGACCACGTGACTCAACCCCCATCTCTCTTGGAGCTCGAGAACCCGGCTAAATACAGAACACACGAAAAAGCAATCAAGATATTAAAATGCAAATTCTCGATTTGTGTCTAGCCGGTGCAGAGAGTTGCTGCGTGACGGAGGGCTGTGTTCATCAGACCGGGATGGGTCCCCAACACCGAGATCCCAGTCTGAAGCACGGTTTGTCCGGGCTGCTCCCCTGCCTATGGTCCCGATCCGTGGCAGGGTGACAAGCAGCGGCTGCCCGCGGCTGGTGGCCCAGGCAAAACGGGGAACTGGAATCGGGCGGAGTGCATGTCGCTCCGGGTAAGCTGGACTCGGTCACGTGATCTTGCTTGGAGAGAGAGAGAGGTAATCAAATCAAATGCACATGGAAGCGAGCGAAGCTGCTTGTCGTATTGTTTCTGTTTTGTACAAAGCGTTCTCCTATCTTTTGTTTACCGGCCTCCTTATTCCTTTCTTGATTTCCCACTATTGTCCGGTCCTAATTCGTGTTCTGTCTTACCCGTGCTACCCTTTGTGGCCAGCCAATTTGTTGGCAAGTGGGTACTCAAGTATGCAACATTAGACCTCGCAACTCGCTTTGTTTATCCACTTCACTTCTCCATCCCGTTGTACCGTGTAGCACAGAAAGAGAAGGAGAGAGAGACTTAAATTTAGAGTTCGAGCCCTTCATATTCCCTTGTTAACGTTATATAGCTTCTTTGGTATACGCGGTCTCGACTAAATCTGCACTCTCTTTATCTCTCCCTTTCCCATCTGCGTTGTAGTCCGCTGTTTGTTGATCAGTTGTTGGATGATCTGATGAACGGATGAAGTCTTCGTGGACAGGTCTGTCCTTTAACGGGCCTCTGCAAAAGTATGTTTCCTTAAACGTTTAAATGAACTGTCCGATCAGGAATATTAAATTACTCGCATGCAGGGTCCGGATTTTAGACGTAGTTTTATTGGGATGTAAGTTCCCTGGACCCGGACTTAGACCCGGTGTCTCCAAACATAAACCAATCTGATTTACATACTGTCGGACAGAGTGCTGCTGGTCGGAGGGGACAGCAAGGACTGGATCTAATTTGAATACCCCAGCTGATTGTGACCCTCTAGTCCGTAGACTGGTGGTCTACCTGGTAGATTATAGGGGGTGATCGTGATTTCTAAACGCGGTATCGACATTTAGTTTACTTGATTTCATCCCTCGCTTCGCATCCCAAATGTCGATAAGGCAAAGCTGTTTGTTTGTTGCTTCTCCCAGCTCTCCTTTTAGGGATATCAGAATAAACCAATTCATCAGAGCAGTCGAGGAAACGATATAAGTGCTTCTAAAGATGTCCTAGTCTATCTGATTAAAAACAGAAAGCATGGCTGCTTTATTGATTTTGTCTGATATTGCTTTTTGCTTGCTTTAAAGGTTTTACTTTTGCCTTTGTCATTTATATTCGACACTTTTTGATATCAACCAGTTTTTTATTGCGAACTCAATGCTTTCTTCATTGCTTTCTATAAAGCCCTCTTTATACTTTTATAGCTTTTCGGGTGTTAAGTCCATCTCATATATGACGCATATCACATCTAAGTTACGTATTTGGTTTACCTTTATGTTTATCATTATCATAATTCAATGTTGTTAAGTTACTAATTGCAGATTGCACGGATAAGTAATTTTTCTGATTGGCCCCCTTTAAATCTTCGATTTTAAATCTTAAGCTCATTGTCAGGGTTTCCACACAAGTCAGCAAATCATGTCATTATTCCACATCTTCGCGCAGGAAAGTTGAGTATCCAGCAGGGAAACTGAAGATCTTAAGGCAAAGAGTGCTTTGTTTCAAGTTTCTAAGGCGTCAGATGTAGGCTGCACTGCCTTATGTCAAGATTAGGATGTATCTTACTGTGTTTGACTGTGTTATGGTAAAAAAGGAACACTCTTACAATCTCTAGACTCTGTATTTTGTGCTGAGAAGATCGGCCTAAGTTGAATCCCCCTTACCTGGTGTAGCCTCTTTTGAAAGCCTGTTGTTCTCTCTCATTTTTCATTGTCCATATCATTATTATTATTATCAAACTTCACCAATCTTTATAAATGGCCCAAGGGCACCTTCATAAGATTATAAGTTGCTCGAGAAAAACTATCCTGGGTCCACCAGGTAAAACTTATCTTGCCACTTCTTCCTATCAGAGGCCAACATTCGTAAACTTAATAGGTCACTATAATCCACTATAATCCACTATAACTATTGTCCATATTTCCGCTTCTTATCTTTCTCAATCCGCCCTACTGAATGATCCACCAATTAAAATTGATTAAGAAGTGTTACATTGTTAGTTTAATCGGGGTCTGTTTTTGAGTTTTTCAGTTTTCTTCGAAGTTTGGTACTCGGTTTAGCAATTGTATCAACGAGGATAACGAAAACAGTTGCAGATTTATTGTTTCAAGAAAAGCTCAAGCCTCCATTTCGCTCGAAGTATCTTAGTATGAGATGGAATTGTAATCAAAACTTCGAAATAAATCAGAATGATATATTATGAAATCAGTCGCAAATCGCAAAGCGTGCCTCCAGCCAGAAAAGACTTGGGGCTATCAGTATCTTTTTGCTGTGCAAACTGCAATTAATTGACAATTAATTGACAATTAACTGACAATTAATATGAAATTGTTATGTTTTGACTAATTTTCGTGAGTTAGTGTTCAATAGCTGGTCTTTGGTTGTACAGGAGCGCGTATCCTCCGTCGAATGAGGGTCGGACAAAGTCAGACAAGTCTTTGGGGCTGTCACCATCGGAATCGCGGGAAAATGTTACCTTAAATTGCTAGTTTAACTTTTCATATTGCTCAACGTAGATAATTTATTATTTTTGGACCATAAGAAGTCAAGAAGTACCAAAAAGGGGGTTTTAGTTTTTAGGACTTTAACTATTTGATTTGTCGTCAAATTTCACGCTGGTATAGTATGCTGGTCTAATTTTTCTTCTAGCCAAAAGTTTTCCATTTTGGGTCAATAAGGGCCATTTAGGTGGTAACAAATAGGTGGTGCGAATAAGGTTGTCGGGCTTCGGGACTGTCACCAAAAAGTTCAGAAAATGAATTGTGAGCTGTACAGTGAATTATGGACTAAGAAAACTTTTTATCTCTTGCAAAACAGAAATAATAAAAGTTGACATTCTTCGATTTCCTATCACTTCAGAATATTTCAGAGATAAGAATAAGTCTTTTGCAATTGGTTGTATTTTCACCACTTTTGTTACTTCTCGCGATTCCTGTCCAATATAAGCATCGTCCAATCTATATAGTCCTAAAACGGTCAAACAATTACTTACGTACTGTTTTATTGTACTTACTTTTTATTGTACACAAAATTTTAACATACATCATATTGCAGTGCTTACATTTACATTTTAATTGATGAAGTCTAACTATATATTATATATGTATATTATCTATGATTATTGATCTGCATTATCTTTCAAATAGCTTATTCCGTCTCCTTATGCATCTACTTTTTTCTCTAGGTAAGTGACTCTGACTCTAAGTAACTGACCCTGACTCTAAGTAACTGACTCTGACACTACTTGTGTATTGGCATTAAAAAACCTCTTAATCCTCGTTATAATTCTACTCGAAGTAGGGTTGCCCCAATAATACTAGAAGTACCACCACACTAACAGAGAAGAGAGCGGTTGGAGGAGGAGGTGGAGGGGACTGAGAAGTAAACCAGACTTTTCTTCCTGTGTACTGTCCATTAATCTGCTAATTTCTCCCAGCATGTGAACCGAGCTCCACTCTCTCTCTCTCATCTCATCATGAGCCCGTTACCTGGTTTCTGTTTGTACATCTCCCGTCCCCCATCAAGCAATAAATTATGTTCTAATCCGGGGACCCCTCCCCAATTCAAGGATTAGCAGTCTGTCTAGAGGTTATCTATCGACGTTCAGGATTGTTGTAAATGGTAGTAAGTATAGTGGTAAATTCAATAATGTTCAGGAAAAAGAGTTTTGGGTTAAGCACTCTCCGACCTCCCCCTCTCTCTGTGTCGTGTGTTCTAGTGTCTGGAAAACAAATTACAGATAACCTGACGTTGTCTATTTGCTTAGTTACCCCAACTGCAATTGTGGTTGTGTCCATGTAATTTCATTATCCCCACAATAATGGAGAATGTGTTACAATGTGCCATCCATTTCCCACTCTAAATTTCTGGGCATTTCCTCCTTGTAATTCTCGACCCAGACTTGACAGCGGCCCCACTTGCGCTTTGCGTGGTATGTCACTTTTCAAACCTTAGCAAATTTAAATTGGGGCTTGCTATTTCAAATCTTTCTCTTAAGCCGTGTTATATGGTTCCATAATCCCATTCATTGGAAAATTTGTTCTTTGAAAAAACTTTTAAGAAAAGCAAAATTTTAGATCCGATAAGTATAGCAACAAGCCCAAAGTTTCAAGTTGGCCCATCACGTCATTCAAATGGTTTAGTAAGCCTGGAACTGACCTAGGTCACATGGGATCAAGAATTTCAGAAAAGCAGGGTACCGGTGAAGTGTCAAATGGCAAGCAGACAGAGAATTTACACCTCTACGGGAGGTCCCCCAGGGGGTAGGAAGAAGAGGTGCCTGTTGTACTGCTTCTCCCTCTCTCTCTCCATCTCTCGAGGTCGGGAACTCAGGGCAGACTCACAGACACGGAAACTCTGGTTTCTACCCTCACCTTTAATTGGATCCTGTTTCTACTGCCAGTTTCACGTGACCCGCTGTGTTTGTCACGTGACCACGTGCGCGCGCCACATGATCACCGTTCAGCTTTCCGGTTGGCGGAGCGGTGATCACGTGACATAGTCCCTCTATGCTGACTGGTTAGCAGCTGGTCTCTGGGAGAGCACATCAAATCCTGTTTCTAAGCCACACTAAATAGTTTTGAAATACGGAAGCTGGTGACAAATGTTTTAACTCGGTCTCTTTGTTCAACTAGGTCTGCACTTAGCTGTTCCATCATGTCTTTTTCTTGACTCTCACTCCCACTCCAGACGGAAGTCCATTCCGCTCAATTTATTGTGCCTCGTTTCTTACATTTGTTTTAACCGTACCTTTGTTCAATTTTATCTAGTCTCATATGTAGTAACAGTTCCCTTTTCAAATTTCTATTTGATTGCTCAGATGATTTGTGATTCCCCTTTCCCATACCCCTAAACTCGAGTCCTGTATTAAACTTTGAGTTGGCCAGTTGCTGAAATATTTCGACCGATTCCGTTAAACGAGATTAAAAGTTATAGATTACTTGTAATACTACTTATAATCCGACGAATAATAAATAGTATATTTGAATTTTATCTTAGAATTTCTTGGGAAGTTGGTTTTCCCATCTATCGTCCGATTTCATAATCACTTCTTGTTTTACAAACAATCATACCATTTCTACAGAAATGGCTTGTTTCGTTTTTATCTTCCCAAGCTTAAGCTGCTCCCCACATCTTAGGAAGGCCCATTATTCCATTAACATTTAACGACGGTTTTAAATGAGCACCCGCAGGTACTCCGAGAAATAACGACATAAAGGAACGTATTGAACATTGGATGGCATGCTGGACTCGGTTTGTTTTATTACCAAGTGTCCTTCACTTTCCGAGTTGATAAACTTGTTGGGCTCGACTCGTATGTAACCCTTGTATTGAAACTTTATGATCTGCTTGAACAGTGCCATTAGAATACCTCGCATATGTGGCAATGGGAAACCTAGGATAGCTGTGACTGCAGTCCACTTTTCAGATAAAGTCATGCTCGTTTACCCTTAGTTATGGTACTTTGTACGTGTTTAGTGCTCACCCTGAGACGCTTGTTGGATGGAATTTCCTTAGTTAGGAGAACTCAATCTAGCTCGCGAATCCCAACCAGCCGTTGTCAAATCCTTAGTTGAAGAAATTTCTTATATGTACCTTAATCTTCCTGTATAACGATCTACTAACAAGCTGGTAGCTGCATTGATTGTTTGCTGGAAAGTGAGAAAATTCATCGCCGATAACTCACTAAAGGCTTCTTTTTCGGTTTTTAGCCAGGGGTTTCACTGAGGTGTATCCTCCTCCTCATTCCTATTTGATATTTATGTTGGACCAGCCAAGTGTTTTGAAAAAATCCAATGACATTTTAGAAATGTAGTGAAAATTAGAACTCTTAACCTTTAGGTTTAAGTTTTCGCAGTTCTGTCCCTTCAGGCCGATAAAATGATAAATAAGTATGCCAGTGGTGCCACACGGTCGCCTTATCCATATTTTATGCACGCCCTAAACTGAAATTAGATAATCCGACCAAAAACGAAGTGTTCGTTCAGCACATCCAGGATATGTGGCATCAGACATTCGATTACGCCAGACGTTCTGACGCCGTCTGACACAACCGTGCGTCGCGACACTTACATTTACTATATTTTAGCCTCGTTGTTTCCTAATCTAGCTTCAGGTGGACGCCTTTTTTATTTTATCTGATTTTGATTTTGTTTTTCGAAACGCTATTAATAAGAAACAGTAGGACTGAATTACTAATTAGTTTCAATAGAACTAATAAAAATTCAGCAAAAAGATTGAAACGTTGGACCTCTACGTTTGGCCTCTACGATAACGTCGATTTATGAACCTGCATAATGACAAATAATTTACAATTCTTATCGAAAAGGCTAGCAATTGCTGTTTTCTAAAAGCGGAAATATTATCTTATTATCAGCGATATTTTACAGAAATTGTTGCCACTCGAGCATTTGCCATAGGGACTGATTCGTTTTCCGACATTTTGTATGACAGTTCTGGATTCCGAATCCTGATAATGGGAATGTTTGATTGCTACTCCTGGACCTTGTAGAGAGTTGCGTTGGTCTAAATGATTTCACTTGATTTCACCGCCGTTCTAGTTCTCAGACTCAAAAAAGGCAGCTGAGTTTGGCTCCACGCACTTGAACAAACAAAGAGCTACATGTGACGGTTTTTCGCATAATGCAATACGCTGCCTGACATGTGCGAAGTGACCGTGTTTTCTTTGATCGTCATTGCAGCTGTAGTGCTCGACTTGGGTTAAAAGCGGGTACCAGGATAAGCTGTGCAACAAAGAAACAAAAACAAACACCGCAATGGTAACCAACCAATCACACAGACGGTATAGTTATCTCTCGACCAATCGGATTTCGTCGTTTTCGTCACGTGATTATGTCGAGGCAGACCTCGTGACTCTAAAACAACATCTGGTTTACGAGCTTGTTTTTATCGCGAAAAGAGCTCTCTTGCGTTTATTGTCGGTGATTTTCGTAGTTTCTCCCAGGATTTGCACATCGAACATTAAGACAATTTCGTTTTCGTGGCTCGGGCTAGATGTATAAGTGGGGAATAATGGATATGTATTACAATAACACGTAGAATAGCCGGTATGCTGATCAGTTGTTCGTTGTAATATTGTTATCTGTTAACCTACTAGTGTTTGTAAATTTATTTTAGCCGCAGAAAATTATAAATCGAGACTTTCTTGAATCAAGAAATTGAAGCCTATTTGAATAACGTTCTCATTCGGTAGTGATCCACAAATCAATCTGTAGCCTTGTTTGTCTTTTACACATATTTCCTTATCTTGGTATCGGTATTCTACACTGAAAAGTTACACATTTTTCCTATATTTCCTGGTTTGCCGTTAAGATTATCTATTGATTGTTTCTTTATCACTTTTCAATCAGTCTTTTGTCGAGGTCTTTTCGGATTTCGCGGTAAGGCAGCATAATTCTTATGCTACGATTTCCAACTATTTTCGTGTGCGATTTTCTCTTCCATATTACTTTTTTCGTCCCCCAAACGAAAACTTGTGAATTTAACTTATAAAGCATTCACTTGACTTCTCCTTGGAGGAAAAACGAAACCGAATCCTACACTCTTTATCTATTTCTACCGAATGTTGTCCCAACTCTTAAAACAATCCTGCTTGCTTTTCAAGCCCTAAAAAGTTCTATTGACCTCACTATCTGCGAGTAAAATTTTTAAAATAAATAGAATTTATAAGTTGTTTATATGATGTTTTAAAATCTGAATAGAATTAAAAAGTTGTTTGTATGATATTTAAAAATCTGATCACTTGGTTTAAGTATAACTATAAGAAAGAAACTATATAATTGTCGCTAGATATCTCTATACCACGGTGCAAGGCAGATGATGCACTTAAATAAAACTCTCAATTTCTAAGCGCAAAAGAGACCACTGTCCACCACAATATAAAGGTTTTCTAAATTATCAAATCTAATCTGAACCCTGTAGGTGCAAGATAAATGATGGTAGATGTAAACGCGTACGAAGGACAGGAGTTAGCCTACACTGGAGAAGCTATAACCTCCACCACCAAGAAGACAAACTGGGGTGTCAACGTGTGGAGACAGTGGGCCGCTAAAAACGGGGAGACAAGACCGTTGGAGACCGTCTCTTTCGAGCAGCTCAACAAGCTTCTCTGTAGGTTCTACGCAGAAATCTGCAAGGTGAGATTTAAAAACGTTTGCTGCTGTAAGTAAAAAGTAGCTTTCCACTTTATATATCAAATTCGTGAACAATTCTCCTTAGCCTTGACATAAAAATGTCCTAAGTTTAGTGCTTTATATAACCCTTACACTTACCCCAACCCTACATGCGCTGATAAGTTGTCTCCCTTCAAAACTCCCGACGTCCAGGTATCCGGTGAGCCGTACGAGGCGGAGTGTCTGCGACTAATGAGGAAAAGCATCGAGCGGTATCTCCAAGAGAACACGATCGGAGAGGTGTCCCTGAAGAGGGACCCCACTTTCAGAGAGAGTAATCTGGTCTTGAAACAGAGAATGAGGGCCCTCATGCTCCGGGGGAACAGAAAGCAGCAGCTTGTACAGGTGACTTAAAATGTTCCACTCTCCCTTTGCTATTTTCAACCAATAATGCATGATCCTTAAGGGAAGGTATACGTGCAGAGGTGTCGCAAAAACTAAAGTAGATATTGAGAAATTATGTTTGGAACTTTTTTTTCAAATCGCGACACATCCTTAGGAATTCCCTTATCTATATTTTATCTTATTCTTCAAATAAGACAATTCTAGCTTCTTAGAACAGCAATTTCTATGCATTTGTCAAATCTCTCCAACTTTGGGCGTGTCACGAAAAGTTCGTTTCCACAAACTCAACTACAGTACGTGTAGGTTAGCTAAAAGACGTGTCCGACGTTGGTTCGTTCAGCACGTGTTTGATCCAGTTCCGGGACGATTTTTTGTTTGTTTAAACACAACAAAGAAAATTCAGCGAACTCAGCATCCCGGGCCGGATGTTTGCTTTTCGAAAACGAACCCACTTTTTTCTCTTCATACCACGTGCGCTGTCAAACCGCGAGGCCGTACTTATTTCTCTACTTTATTTCCTTCTGAGCAACGATTTAGCTGCAATTTCTAGCCACATGTCACACACATTATCTTTTGTTTTTGTTTAAAAATGAGCCCCTCCCTGAAAATCGGAAGATGTTTTCATCAGTGCAAGTATGTTACTCAATCACAAACCCAGTTATTAAAATCGCGCCCGAAACTGAAATAAAAGAAGTAGATATTCGTATGTTTTTACTGAAAATTTCTACTCAACGCCTCCATGATGCTTAATTTAGCAATTCTGTTGTGATCACCGCTCAGGCACAACAACAGATATTACCCTCTTTTCATGACACGTGAAGACTGTAAACAACAGGTATGTATTGCCATCTTTTCTTGACATGTGAAGATTGTAAATATCGCACTTTCAGATCAACATCAGCGCTAAGGAGGAAGATTTGTTGTGGAGAAGTGGACAGCTCGGTAACCAGTCTGCTTTAGCTCTTCTAAATGTCAACCTCCTCAACTTGGTCAAGAGGATGGGTATCAAGGGGAGGAAGGATCTTTACATGCTGCGGGTGGAAGACTTTGAGGTAAATCTATCGGCCAAATCTTTTCTTGTCTTTTCTTGTCTCATCATGTCAAATCTTCCTTAGATACAAAATATTACAGATTCCGGCTAAAGGTTTCGATCTAGGAAAGAAATTTAGAATAGATAAACCCGATATTTCATTTATATCTTAAAATTTCTTGGCACACTTTCTACCACATACACCTCGCTCACTCTCAAATAATCCATGCGACTGCGCGTGATCGATAAGATAACAAATCACGTTGCACGACACACTGCGTTAACTGTCACGCATCCAACTCTGTCCATCGCGCTGCTGCTGCACGTGCGTTACACTGCACACTGCTGCTGCACGTGCCTTACATATCAACCCGTTCAGGTGCGCGAGGAACAAGGCGTGGTCAGAGTTATTTGTACAAAGCCAAGCGCAGGTGGAACAGAGAATCTGCGGTCAATGATTGTACACGCAAACGACGGAGAGAAGTAAGTTTTATAGATTCTATTTTTATCAAATTTAAGTCAATAATCATAAATCTGGACAATTATAACTGGAACATAGTTTTTTATTGATTTCCACTTAGGGGCTTTAAAGTTCAACGTTATGTCTGGGAAAGGATCATACCTATTTTTTTAAATCTTTGAGCTCGTTACTCGATAATCGATATTTATAGTCTAGTCATAGATGGTCAATGACTGTTTGGTATATCATCTATACTACATACCAGGCAGGATATATGGCAGACCCCGTCAATTTCAAGTCCATACGATTTATAAAAATCGTATGGGGCTACAGTTTCTCATCAAGAACGTTTAAACCGTACTTTCTAACTCCTCGTCTCACCTTCAGATGTCCGGTATTCCTGTTCCGAGAGTTCCTGCGACACAGGCCCAAACACATGAGGGGTATTGGACCTCTCTTTCTCGCTCTCTCCAACTTCACTACTGACGCTGATGTGTGGTACCGCCCTGTACGGCTCAGCGAGGCTACTCTCGGTTCTATAATCAGACAGGTCAGACCCAGTCTGCTGCTTTCTATCTGATTATAGTTTAAAAAGTTCTTGCTATTTAAGTTATCTACTGTTACCTGTAACTGTTACCTTTTACTGTTACCTGTAACTGTTACCTGTTACTGTTTCTTGTCACTTCCCTTAAGTCATACCAACTACGAGTTCAAATTAGATTATATATTATTGAGCGGTTAGTGACTTGCCATTTCATAAATTTTAATTGATTTCTACATGTTTTAAGTAGTCGAAAGTTCCTCTGATCACTCTATTGTTCTTGTTTAATGCACTAAAGCATGTGCACAATGCACATGAGCTAGTTTGATGCACTAAATCAACACCAAATTACCAAATCAGATGGCGAATGCTGCCCGTACGATGGGGCTCAGTGGGATGCAGAATCTGAACAACGGAGAGGGTAAACTTAACCCAAACTCTCACAATCAGATGAAAATGGAGACTGAAAACTCTCCCGCCATCGCAAACAACCAGAACAATCAGGTTTTCTATATTTTTACGCGTTTATCGCGGTTTTATGTTTTCATGTCGACAGTTAATCGATTGTTTCACTGGTGATAATCGATTCTTTGTACCTATGATGATAATGCAGTATCGATAATTTCCAACTTGTGCAGGTGATGGGAACATTCTCCACCGTTCCCTCCAACACTTTCGACGAGAACGATTATCTCTCCTCGGCAGATGCCAGCATACTGGCTCAGTACTACGGCGACAAGTATGTTTAATATGTTGAAAATCTGCTGATATCTTTGTTTTGTCGTCCAATTTCTGACTGTCTTCACCTTGCACTTTTCTGCGACGCAAAAGTGAATAGTTAGCTTGCAGAACACTGCAGCAACGTTTTCCCATTCTTTTTGCCGAATATTTGGAATTTTGTCACGTGTACACTTATACCGTTACTCTCAGAGGTTATCCCCCTACGATGGTGAGGTCGAACATGGTTGACTCCAAGGTCCAGCAGGACATGAAGATGACACACGACAACATTCTACAGAGTTTAGCTACAAGTCTTTCCAGCACTCTGTCTCAAGCTAACTCCCCGGACTTTAATCTGGCAGCTGTAGCTACCTCCCTCGCTAACTTTCAGGTTAATGGCTAGTCTGCTATATCTTACTAGAGTGTGCTTTATCTTGTATCTAACTAGAGTGTGCTTTATCTTGTATCTCACAGGCCTGCCAGATTTTATTTTAGTGGAGTAAGTTTTGTAATGTAGTTTTAACATTTTGTTTAGAACTTGAATAGTATTGGGCTAGATTCACGCCTTTTGAATTTTGTAATTTTTACGTTTTTTTTGTGATTAATGTCAGCCTAAACTCAATTATCTCAATTTAACATGTAGCCACCAACTTTTCCCCTCTCTCAGGGTTCTCCCTCATTGATCCAAGGAGCCCAGATCATGATGATACCAGACTCAGCAGCCCTGTCGACACAACCCTCGCAACACCCTGTAATAACCAGCGTCTCTCTTGCTCAGAGTCCCTCACAGCCACCTCCGCAGCTGCTACCTCAACCTCTCCCGCAACCCACTTCTCAACCACACTCTCTACCATTCTCTCAGCCTCTTTCTCAACCTTCCCCTCAACCCAACTCACATTCTCCTGTTCTGTCGCAGTCTCACATCCCCAATGTCGTCATCACCAGCAACATCCATCACCAGCCCGTCCCACAGCCAGGTTTGTGTACCTGGAGATCTTGTCTCCAGTTTCTTGTTTAGTTCAGTTTCTTGTTTAGTTCAGTTTCTTGTTTAGTTCAGTTTCTTGTTTAGTTCAGTTTCTTGTTTAGTTCAGTTTCTTGTTTAGTTCAGTTTCTTGTTTAGTTCAGTTTCTTGTTTAGTTCAGTTTCTTGTTTAGTTCAGTTTCTTGTTTAGTTCAGTTTCTTGTTTAGTTCAGTTTCTTGTTTAGTCAGTCATAAATATATGACTGACTAAACATATACCGTGAAAATTATATGTTTATCCTTAATGAGTTTAAACATCAAAACCAACTAATCTTAATTTATATTTGAACCAAACTTAATTTCAGTATGCGCCAAATCTCCAGTGCAGTGCAGGACTCCAGAACTGTCGAAAAATTCTCCCGAGGAAAAGAAACAGTCCCCCACGTTTCAGAATTCAGACTCCTTAATAAAGGTTCGTTTAATTTTACTAAGTAAATCAATCTGTTTCATGCTGATAATTCATCAAAACGATGTTTTGACAGAATTTCTTATGGAGTTGGATTGCTTGTTCTCATTAACAAAAATATACAAGGAAAGAATCACAGAATCTAATTTAACATAAATCCAGGACTGCACGATAAACATAACCTCGAAAACATCGGACTCGATTAAGCAAGAACGGATGGAGTACAGCGAGTTTGTCAACAAGGATTCCTCCACCCTGTTACAGGACTCTAAAATAATCCACACCGAGATCAAAGACATAATGTGCGTCCTCAAGCAGGGCTCAGCCCGATTCGTCAATTGTACCTTCAATTTTAACTTCCCAAATTAGAATTTAAGAGCTGCATATCGACTAAGTCAGAGAGAGAGAGCTCTTTGTCTTATTTTTATCAGATGTTTTCACTCATATTTTATGAAAATCTTAGTAGGGTTCGCCTTGAGTTCAGACAGATAAGCATCATAATAAAGCAACTTTGGATTCATGTTCATTTCACCCATTTTCAGTTCCTTTGACAAAACTTTCTTGTCAACTGCATGCGGGATATATATTTTTGCGTAATTGTTTTCTAAGAGTACAAATGGTCACGGTATGAGCAAACCATATCATAACAATTATATCGCTACCATTTTTAACTCTGACAATCCATTTTATTTGTTTTTCCTTTTTAATTTTAAGATTCTGCGCATGCCGCCCGTATTTGAGGTAATGACCATTTATATTGTTTGTGTTCAAATTGTGTTGTTGTAATTTTGTAGATGTGTATTATCTTTACTTATTTATTATAAATGGGAAAGTTATCATGTTAATTTTCAGTTGAAAATCATTTCGTGAGAATCAGAAATGATAATATCAGACGGTCATTTTGATCAAGAGAAATTTAATTGGTTGTTGACTGTGACATCTAATTCTAAGTGTCATGTGATCATGATTTTATGATAGCTAATTTTTATTTATTGTAAAGGGGAATAGTTTAACTTGTCTACAATCTCCATCCTCTTTATCAAACGAGAAAAAAATTATACCTAAAAAGTTGTATTGTGCAAAGGTACAAGTACAACTTCATCGATATTGGATCAATCAATCTTAGCAAGTTTTATTCCTGGGAGTATGCAATTCAAATGCAAATGCAAATCACTCCCTTAGTATTATATGGGATAGCCTGAGGTGCTCAGCTGTAGGGACGTTAACGGTTAATCTTACGGTGACTAGCCGACTTGCCACAGCCGGGGATCGAACCCCGGTATGATGCATGTGAAGCGTAAGTGAAAGCACTACAGTTACTGAGTTACACCACCCAGCCGGATAGACTTAAGAAATGGGAGGATTACTCCTAGTCCTAGCTTGTGTTGCGGCAGCAGGTCAGGCAACGTCTGACAAGTCCTAGCTACCATGTTTTAAAGCTTTGATCACTAATTTGCCGTAGTGCACTAAGCTGACTCTCGTCAACTATGCTTGTAGGGCTGACGGCTGTAGATCTTAGTTTTTGTTGCTCAGAGTTGAAAATTTTCATTTTAGGGCCTTAAAGGCCTTTATACTTATAGAACCTTGACGGCCTTCAGATCAAATTTTCACGTAGCCTAATTCTCTTAAGCACATAACGTGATGAAATCTACAATAATTAACTAAAATTTTCATGACTCTATGATACTGTCTATGACTATTTCTTTCCTTTTGTACTTGTTATAGTACTCCAATTCGTCCCCCGATTTGTAGACTTTTTGGCCTTTTAAAATTAAAGGGCCTTTAATTAAAGGGCCATTAAAGGGCCATTGTTGGTTGATTGTAGGTTGATATTGCCTTGCGTTGCGGCCCATATTTAATATTCACGGGGCGGCAGCTTCGCAACGTCTGACAAGGTTGGTAACCTAGTCCTACTGTCGCGGCCATCACGCGCTCTCACGCATATTGATTCTATCACTGTATCATAGTGTATGGTGATCGGTGACACACACTGTACGGCAACACACACTGTACAGCGACATACTTTAGCGGCTCACTGAACAGCGACATACTGTACACCTTCAGGGAGGACTAGACATAGACTTACTCTTAGAGAGCTTGAGTTTTCCGGGTAGCTAAACTTAAGTCCATACGCTAGGGGGAAGTGCCAGCCACTGTCAAAAATCCCGTGTATAATTCCCACCATCTGAGTCGTGAGTTTGTCGCGGTGATACCCGACTCACGCAGCTAACGCTAGAACGGTAGACGGATATAGGATATAATCACGTCAATCATGAGTTGCTGTTGAGGTGCTGATTTGAACGTTCCGTCTATCACCAAGTGGTCAGCGTCCAAGTGGTTGGCTGGTGTTTCAAACAGGAAGGATCGTCGTCGCTCTGCTGTATATCCAGAGTCCCAAAGGAAAGGAAGCGTGATGCAATGTATTCTGGAGGAAGGATGAGATCTTCTAGCGAGCGAGGAGAAGTAATTTCTGTTGGTCTGTCTGGACAGTCGACTCAGCTTCCCCAGAGAACTTCGTCCTTCTTTCAAAGTTCATCCGACTTACAGCTTCAGCGACAAGGAGCTTGGTTGGTTGATCTATCTGGGCGGCATTCCTCCTGAGCTTCTGTATAGCCACATAGACGTAGGTCTCAGAATACTGGACGTCGTGGGTGGGGTGGTTAGGAACTGGGCTCACCAAGCCAACGTTTACTAGAACGATTCGGGCTCTGCAACCCTCGCGGGCTAGGACACATTTCATGTAGGTCCGGTTTCCTGTTGTATTTCGTCTAGGGATATCCGTTGATAACCACGTTGGTGCTGCCAGCGCATCGTCCATTGTCGCGGTGATACCCGACTCACGGTAGACGGATATAATCTCGTCAAATCGTCCAGGAAAAGTTATGGTTGTAGGAGTAGTTGCCATGGTAACGGAAGGCGATGAAATAATGAAATAGCCACGTTGGTTGTACATGAACATTTATAGTTGTACTAACGGATCACATTACTGAAATCTGACATCTCGAATCACTCAATCAGGACAGGGGATCACATCCCTATAGGTCTGTCGCTCCTCTCGTATTACATCCCTGTGGGGCACATGCCAGCCCACCGCATCTCATGTCGCAGACTTAGAATGCATGAATTGATAGAGAGTAAAGACAGGATGAGGATCACATGTCGCCAAAGAGTAGAGTGCGTTACCTACTGTATCAGTATGACGACACGCACTGAATAGCCAATTAGCGAAATGTCGCTGTCGCTGTTCAGTGTATGTCGCCGTACAGTGCGTATACCGTGAATATCATCATTCATCAAAGTATTAAGTTTACAATGGCTGTAACTTCATAGCGGTATCTAGTCTAAAAGAGAGATGGAAATCTTAAGCGTCCGCCTTAGACCAAACAAAGCGGGCGCAATTCTTGTTTTAACTACATATATACTAAAATATATAATATATATAATATATATATATATATTATATATACCGTTAGAACGGTAGACGGATATAATCTCGTCAAAGGGTTTCGTACTCCTCTACAGTATATATCTATAGTAGGCAAGTCTTTCAGTGGGGAGGAGATTAGAGGCAGTGGAGAGGACTTCTGTTGTAACCCCCTGATAGGATATCAGTTGTCATTTTAGTGTGTTTAAGGGTAAATAGTGATTTGAGTTTTGACCTAGTTTGACAGTAGTGACGATGTCCATAGAGCACCTGTTTAATGTTTTAACACGCTCACCTTAAGTACTTGAATTAAATTATATAAGAGAAGATGATTATTCGCGTGTTTGGTTAAAACTCTAGTTGTCATGTTTTTGCAACACCTAGAAGGGAGAGGTGATTAAGTTAAAGGTCGAGGGACCAAGAGAGCCAAAATTCTGCATAGGTGCAGCGGCTATCGAGACTTTATAACAGCGGTATTTTTTATTTTAATTAGATTCCGTCTTCTGGTGAAGTTTTATATTGAAGATTTACCCTAAATAAAAATGGACAAAGATCCAAATTTGAATTGGCAACAATTCTAGACAAAGATTGTAACACTTTTAATTTTGAATGTTCCCTGCAGTTATCCGTTTCTGATAGTGAAAAATTTAGTGATAATTTTACCGTGGGAGCGACCAGAGAACAAGAGACCTAGACGCCGGAGAGACGGAAGAAAAAAGGGCGAAAATATGAGAGCGGGATCATCGAGGATCGCAGTGTGACGACAACGCGCGGAAACAGACTAGAGATGGGACTAATATATAAGAGACGAACACGTGGCAGTAAACCTCAGGAGAGGGGAGAGGCAGATAGAGTTGTGGTAGAGGCCAGAGTTGGTCATCTACAGTTGTTGCTTTGGGGGGTAGTACGGGAATCGGGATGAAGAGCCTACACAAATATCTTGGGTTGAACAGATTTTGTTCCACGGTTAGTTTATAATCTTTTTTGCCTTGTTATTGTGCTGCAATTGATACTCAATTTGTGATCGTTAGCCATAATGCACCTCAAACGTTTTTAAATGCTTTAGTATCTTGCGTAGAATACAATGATAATCACTCTAGAAGTTTACGCTCGAGGAACTAAGGATTTCTTATTTCAGTTCGCTAACTTGAGTCCTGAAGCATGGTACCTACTATACACCAAATATCGGATTGAAAGGCCTAAAGTCGCACCAGATAATCCAGTGGCAGTACTTTTAATGTCGTAAGTAAGTTGATACGCGTCTAGTAATTTGTGATCATACTACAAGCACCTTGAATTAGATAAGTATTGGTGGCCACGAGGAAGGCCGCAAATTTTTACCATCCGTCATTGCAAAAGTAGTAATTAGTTAGATTAGGAACACGCCTAGTTTCTTAGTTTCCTTGTTTTCAGGAAGCTCGAACTGAGTCAAAATGTGATAGTATTAGTAATTAGTAACATAGCCGACGATTAAACAAGTCCTAAAGTTTCCAGATAATGATTTCCGTTGCAAAGTAAGTTGTCATCTGACGTCGTTAGAATTTTAAAGTTACGATTTTCCGAATTTTTGTTACAACTTAATAAAAAGATCTCCATATTTCAATAATTCATTAGAATGGCCACGTAGAAGATTGTGATCGAGTTTTGTTTCAGAATCAGAAGTCCTACAGTCAGTGCCCCAATTACCTTAAAGAGAATCATATTGATATAGATGATAGAGCAGCACGAATAGTTCCTCCAGTCTCCACGCCACCACCTCCATGTCGTCCACAGAGATTTCCAGCCTAAGACGTCCTGGACTCCATAATTATTGTGTTGTTTCATGTTGTCGAAGTAGCCATTAAATATCTGCGAGCCGAATTGACCTGACCCTATTGAACCTGAACTTTTGATGATCTTGATATGATTACCTTTGACCATGTTAAACCTGATCTTATACTGCGATTGTAATACCTTTATTTGATTCTTTGTAATCTTTAATATTGCATTAATTATTCGACTACTTTCCTCCATGTTCCAATAAAATATGATACACTAAAATTAATTGCGCTCCAACTCAACCTCAAAGTAAAATACGTATACTCTAATTAGAACTCTTAAACCTCGGCCAAGCTCTCCTTGAGAGCAAGACATTTAAAAGAGCGACGGCTCGATCTCCACCCACAGCTCTATCGCTGAGTAGTAACCTGGGTAGTTAATCTGATACATGATAGTTCTAGCATCTGATATGGAGCCCTTCAAATAAATATTTATCAGTGTTTGTGATCCCCTGCTTGGTCAACCACCACCACAAACAAAACAACACCAAGCGGGTAACAACAGGTAACACCTCGAAAAAATAAGCCGTAAAGACAAAAAGTTTCTTGGTCGGGCGTGAGAGCGAATGTTGGCCGCAACATGACAGTATGTTAGCAACCTACAAGGTCTAACCATAGCCCTTTTAAGCGGCTCGCGCAAGTTTAACGCTTAATCAGGATATTGTTCTAACCAGAGCTCTTTTTGTGCGCTATGCGCGCCACCAAATGTTGTCTGACCTATTGCACCGCAAAAGAGCAGCCTCTGCGCTTGTTCAGCAGCGCGCACCCTCCCGTAATTTTATTCTCGCTTCGAATGAGGGTCGGACAAAGTCAAACAACCTCTGCGCGCAAAGTGCGCGGCGGAGCAGCTCAGCGAAGCAAGACAA